>JAPDOI010000029.1:1867500-2067500 GCA_029168955.1 Aplectana chamaeleonis | reverse complement strand
GTCGAATGATATATCGGGTTCCTAAATTTGCTCGCTCCATAAGACAGCCAGGTCGGTGGAGCCGAGCCCCGTTGTTGGCTCCAGCAGAACTCTGCATCTCTCATTTAAACCATAGAGGCGAAAGCACCCTATGGAGATAACTATGGAGCTCGGCTCCACCACTCTGGCTGGCTTATGGGGCAAGCAAAGTTAGTTAGGCTCCTCGAATAAGCTCCTTAGGCTAAGTTAGAGCGGAAAAGTTGATTTTGTAGCATTCTTTGCGTTGTAACCCGTAAAAGGTTTAGAGATGAGTCGTGCCTTATTTATTTCAATTGTAGGTGGAAATAAAGCTTTAGAAGAAGAATTCAACTTGTTATTGCTGCTCACTTCGTAGTTGCGCGATATTGCTATGGATGCTTAAATATTCGTCATTCGAGTATTCGAATTTCGAATATTCGTTCGTTCGAAATAGAAAATGAACGAATTTATTCGAAATGCGTTCGTTCGGAATAAAAAATGAGTGAATTTATTCGAAATTCGTTCGTTCGGAATAAAAAATGAACGAATTTATTCGAAATTCGTTCGTTCGTAATAAAAATGAACGAATTTATTCGAAATTCGTTCGTTCGAAATAAAAAATGAAAGAATTTATTCGAAATTCGTTCGTTCGGTCTCTTTTTAAAAAGTCCTCACTCTAAATTACTTGGGTCCGTGACTAGGTTTTCCGCACGTTATAGCAACGCGAAACTGCCTAATTCAAATTTCGTTAAATACTTGTAAATATTTCACAGCTATCGATTTTTATGGACCCCTTCCTATGTAGCGCTGTTCCGCTTGAAGCTGCGTACATGAAATTTTGGGTGCGTTTTCACATTCGGATAGCCAATTACTACATGTGGTTTTCATGCCCGAATTCGCACCTATGTGCCCTCAGGGCATGAAAACAGGCTCCGTCCAACATATGTAGCGTTGTTCGGCTTAAAGCTGTGACCATGAAATTTTGGGTGCGTTTTCACATCCGTATAGTCAATATCCAAATGTGGTTTCCATGCCTGAAACCGCACCTATGTGCCCTGAGGGCATGAAAACAGGCTCCTCCCACCTAATGTAGCGCTCTTGGGCTTGAAGCTGCGTTCATGAAACTTCGCGTGCGTTTTCACATGCGTACATTCGTATTCAACACGTGGGTTCCGCACCCGCAACCACACCTATGTGCCTTCAGAGCATAAAAATAATATGCTTCAGGCGATATCGCATCTTGGACACGAGTCTATTTCCTGGAGTAAATTGCAAGAGATATAGCAGTGAACAGTTCTCTTCTCGAACAGTCAACAATTCATTATTTCTCAGAATTGCGAAATTTTTTACCTTTAGCGGGATCGAACCTGTGAATCTTAGATCGCCTAAAAATGCATCCTAGATTATGCAATTCCAGAACATCTGTGTCATTTCGTTGACAGGATAGTCCGCTTATAAAGGCCTCGATGACAGCGAGTACTCAACACCACTGCTGCTGACATATCCAGGAGCGCTTTGGTGACATACTTTTCCTGGCCACGACTCCTTCTCCATGTTAGAGTCATTAACGATGGCCATGCTGCTGTCGTCTATTGCCTTGCATGCTTCATCACCAGTGAATTGTACGCTCTTCTTGTGTGTTCCTGCCTTTTTTTAGATTTTTACATCTCCATTTCATACCTTGCCTCATTTGTTTTTTCGCAGTTGTTTCGCACTATTCAGTTTCTTTTTTGATCTCCTGTCTCATTTTGCTCTCTCAGTATGATCTCCAGTTTTATTTTGACCTCTTATTGTGATCTCATTTTGCCGTCATTTCTTATACTAACGATATGGCTTTCATTCCCCCCTCCCCGCCCTGATAGAAGTCCATCTTGGTTCTTGGTTGTCCTAAGGTCCGACCCCCATCCTACCGTATGTCGACGGGTCCGTACCCCCCTCTGTGATACATCACACCTCACGCCGAACCCTGGTGATCCACTCGATTGTATCACACCTAAATCCAAACAAATTAGGTGTGATACAATCGATTGTATCACACCTGAAGCTGCATCCATGAAATTTTGGGTGCGTTTTCGGGTCAGGAGAGCCAATTACAAAATGTGGTTTTCATGTCCAAAATTGCATCTATGTGCCCTCAGGGCATAAAAGCAGGCTCCGCCCAACCTATGTAGCGCTGTTCGCTTTAAAGCTGCATCCATGAAATTGTGGGTGCGATTTCACATCCGGGCAGCCAATCACAAACCGTGGTTTTCATGCCCGCAACTGCACTTCTTTGCCCTCAGGGCATAAAACAAGCTCCGCCCATTTTATGTAGAGCTCTTATGCTTTAAGCTACTTCTACGAAAATTTAGGTACGTTTTCACATGCGGACAGTCAAACTATAATTTGAGTTTCCGTGCTTGGAACTGCACCAATGTGCCCTCGGGGCGTAAAAAATATTATGCTTCAGCCGATATTGCATCTTGGAAATTGCCAAACGAGTCAATTTCATGAAGTAAATTGCAAAAGATTTAACGGTGAACAATGCTGTTTTGCTCTTCTCAAACAGTCATCTATCCATCGTTTCCCAGAATCGCGAAATTTTTGACCTTTGGCGGGCCTGTAAATCTTAGATCACCTGAAAATGCATCTCAGGTTACGAAATTCTAGAATATCTAGGCCGTTTCGTCGACAGGGTGGTCCGCTGGTAATTACTTCGAAGACAGCGAATACTCAACATCACTGCCGCTGACATATGCAGGAGTGCATTGGTGACAAACTTTACATGGCCACGACTACTTCTCCATGCTAGAGTCATTAACGATGGCCATGCTATGTACTGTTGCCTATTGTCTTGCATGCTTTCTCCGCCAGTGAATTGTCACCAGGGCTGGGCACGCGTCCCGGTTGACCTTAGAGGGGTGCATATTGGACGCTGCGGAGAGGGCAAAGGGGGGTGCCTAAACCGAACACCCAGATAAAAACAAAGTGCCTGTTCTGCCGAATTTCAGGGAAAAATAGTACACGCTTTTCTTTTGATTTGTCAAGCCACAGAATTCAAATTATTGATAGATATGCAGGTTGCGTTCGCAAAAATTAATAGTTGCTGTCGAGGTTTCTTTTTAATAACTCGATAAATTAAGTATTATCTATAATTTGTTTGATTACTTTGATAAAGAAATAAACACTACTCCGTTATCTAGTATCAAGTAAGGATTGATGTGATGTCATGTTTCTTTGGTGCAACGTTCATTGATTACACCGGTAGTAACCGATTCGAGGCAAAGATCCAAAGATAGTTCACGTTCAAAAAAGAATCAGCGAACTGTTGTGTTAGTACAGATTGAAATTACAGGTAGCACATTCAGTATCACGACTAGCCAACTAATTTTAGCTCATGAGAATGTGACTTATTAAGAGATCCGATTGTGAAAATCGAGGACTGCTAGGTCTTGTGAGAGAAGTTAATGATCGTGTCCTCCTCCTTGAGAAGTACCGTGTCTCTCATCATGATAAAAAAAAACTGCTATAAGTACCCTGCAGAGCACAAGTGCACTGAATGGGGCTTTGGAACTATAAAAACCCGAGTTGTAGCCATCTGGAGTGCCGCAATCCCTTGAAATTCGGCTCGCCGTGCGATCTGGTGCTTGTCCGCAGCAACACAGCGCACACTGGAGTGGACGCGCACACAATATTAATTTAAAAATGTAATTTATTACAGAACGGGAAGGAGAAAAGGACTGAAACTGGAGTAAATGGAAGAAGGCAGAGATACGATACTTTCAATGTAACCATTATGGAAATCTAATGTAAATAAACTAAGTTGGAGCGGGGTGAGTTTTTTGGATTCGACAAGGTTCATTCAAATGAACCTAGTTGAATGAAAACAGCATTGAACACAAAAAGTAAGAGCATTGAAAGAAAGAGGAGAATCTGGCAAACACCTTGGTTTCAATAAGTTTGATATTTGATGTGATATAAGGACCTTAAACCTCGTCCCGGTTTTGTCCCGGTTTTCGGGGTAAAACCGGGACGAGATTTAAGGTCCTTAAATCACATTAAAAATCAGTCCTATTGAAACTAAAATATTTGCCAGATTCTCCTCTTTCTAACAATATCCTTTGCTTTCAGTTTAATGCTAGTTTTGATCAACTAGGTTCGTTTCAATGAACCTTGTCACGGCTAAATATTTTCACCCGCTCTAACTTTGTTTATTTACATTAAATTTCTAAAATGGGTACATCCAGAATAGACTACCTTCACCATCTTCCATTTCCTTCAGTTTCAATCCTTTTCTCCTCCCTGTTCTGTAATAAAATACATTTTTTATTAATATTGTGTGCGCGTCCATTCCCGTGTGCGCTGTGTAGCTGCGTACAAACACCGTATCGCACGGCAAGCCGATTTTCAAGGGATAGCGGCATTCTAGGAGGGTAAAACTCGGGTTTTCTACTCCCTACGCATCACATGAGTCCTTACATTGTTCCACAACACAAAATAGTTCTGATTTCCACATCAGAACAATCAAACACAGATCAACTAATCCTTTATAGGTTTATGAAAACATTCGACAGGAAACATTAATTATTGCAATAGTAGTAGTTCTGTTGCTGGTAATTGTTCAATTATTTTAATTTGAAAAATGTTTTATGTTTTGTCATAACTTACCGTCTTACTAACAAATTTTCCTCATGGGGTTGTTTTGAAGTTCAGAAATTACACTACCTTTTTTGTTGCCGTTTTCGGAATATTCTCTATTCAGTGCTTTTTTTATTTTCCTGTTCATCAAAATCAGGAGGTCAAGATCATGGCTGTCCAACTATTCGGAAAACAGCCAATTTCGATTTCCCTTGAGGGGGGTGCCTAAAAATTACCGAGCTAAGGGGGGTGCATAATCAGATTCGCCAAGCCGGGACGTGTGCCCAGCCCTGATTGTCACCTCTTCTTGTGAGTTCCTGTCTCATTTTAACATCTCCACTTCATATCCTGCCTCATTGGTTTTGCGCAGTTGTTTCGTTCACTCTTCAGTTTCTTTTTTTGATCTCCAGTTTCATTTCGCCCTCTCAGTTGGATTTCCAGTTTCATTTTGACACATTATTGTGATCTCATTTTGCCGTCTAAGTTTGCCGTCGATTTTTATACTAACTGGGTGGTGGCCATCGTGTATCAACACCCCCGAGGAGGCGAGAGAAACGGGGGAGGAGCGAGGTTCCTAATTGGACGCAACGCGGGCTAGCCCCGGCCTCCGGCTGTGGCGTCCAATCAGGAACCTCGCTCCTCCCACGTTTCTCCCGCCTCCTCCGGGGTGTTGATACACGATGTCCACCACCCTACTAACTCAAGCACTCGAGGGGGGCAAGCCTCGTTCATTTTCGCTCAGGGGGGCCAGCCTTGAACCGTAATTGTGGGCGGAGATTCGAAGGGGACGGCGCTCCGTCCACCGCTGAGCTAGCCCTCTGCACCGCGTTGCATGATTTGCGAATCGAGCAGGTTTTCAACGGTGGAGCACGCAATCTCAACACTCTTTTTCGTCATAAGTTTCACCACTTCATTATTATTCTTCTGCTTTCACAACTCCGACTCAGAATTCCATTTCTTCCTCTCAGTAGATCGAAGTTATCTACTCATTTACGTTGTGTTCAGGGCACCATTCCACCTTCTGATGTTTTTGTTTGTGGGTTCTTCGTCGTCTTGTCGAGATGAAAGAAGGCAACTCCTTCAGAAATTATCTGATTGAACTGCATGGAAGACGGGTTCGAGAAGCTATCAGCTCATCAATAGGTATTTTTCCTGTTCCTTCGCAGCACCTAACCACCAGTTAAAACTTTGATTTTCAGGCACGATGTGCGCGATTACAAGTGCGCCTTCGTTGATGCTGGATGTGATTAGACAGCTCAGGAGGTAGTTCCTTTTGCAGTAAAGTTTGTTATGCAGTCTTTCTGATGAGGATTGTCTTCATTGCAGGACTACGTAACTTCGGGACCGCACGAGGAACGATTGGAATGCGAAGGCAATGTTGAACTTCCGAAACTTTGGCATCTACTCGCATGATTATAATGTAACATGTTTTTCCTTCCTCATAGATCTGCCACTTTTCTAGTATCCTATTGGGTGGACATCTGAACCGTGAAAGTTGCGATTTTTGTGTTTTTTTCTATTTGAGGTGGTTTCCACAGATTACTGTTTCTTCAGATTCGGCGATTTTCACAAACAAAGTCTGTGTGTGTTAGCAAAGGTATTACAGTGAAATGAAAAAAACGAGGATTGTGGAGGCCGCCTCACTTTGTATGCATGCGTCTGTGAACATTCGGATAGACTACCATTAAAATGAGGAGTATTCTGATTAGTGTAATAAATTTTCATGGTTCTCCAGTGTTTCATCAGTATTATAAAGTTAGAAATCATCTTGACTGATGAGGAAGCGACAAGAACAGAGGAAATCCCGGGGTACCCAATTATTGTGTTTGGGATGACCCGCGTAATCTCTGCGGGTGAGACCCGGGGTGGGAAGGTCCCGCCGCGAAGAGACGATGGGGGCGCCAGCCTTGTTCCAGTGGCACGCCAGCCTTGTCATGGAAGAGAGGCTGGCGTCCTGGTGGAAGTGGGGCTCGCCCCCATCGAGTATCTGAGAACGGTGCGGCTCTCAAATTCCCCTCCTCTAAGGCCATTGTTATACCCCACTACAGGCCTGTCGCTGTCGCAGAGGGCCAGCCGTCGCTGTCGCTCAGGGCCAAGAGACACCCGGCACGATGCCTGATTTGGCTGGGTGGCTGTCGCTGACACCCGTCGCAGTGCACTGCACTGCGACGGACAGCCGCGACAGCGACCGATTACCGCACGGTTTCCACATTTCAGACATGACACCCCCTTTCGAGCCAGCGACCGCGTTAGGTGCTGCAATCTGCTCTTGCGACAGCATTTTTCTACTGTGTAGGCCTGGTCCCGGCACGATTCGTAACAGTTGACCGCACCTGTCGCGGTCGCAAACTTCAGGTACAACAATGGCCTAATAGAAGTCCATCTTGGTTCTTGATTGGTCGAAGGTCCGACCCCCCTTCCACCGAACGTCGATGGGTCCGATCCCCCCTCCCCTCTGTAATACATCACACCTCACGCCGAACCCTGGGCACTCCTCATATCAAAAGAAGTTTTTTTATCGGGGTCAAGCAGTTTGTCTTGAAAATTGTGCAGTCTAATTAGAAAGCGAGCATATATGTCAGGGAAAATATTTCCGCCCACTCAAATTCGTGACCATCTGAAGGCCTTCTGACCATCTAAAGATCATCTGAAGGAAATTTTGAAAAAATTCGCGCAAATTCTATTTTTTCTCAAGTGTTCGTAAATTGGTAGGACCGTCAAGAATCGTGTTCTGGTCCAGGAAATGTGTGAAATAGATGCAAAAGGCTAACTCCAATTAAAAGTGCGGTTTTCAAGGTCCTAGGAAACCGTGGTAACACTTCCATAGCTCAAACACTGATTCGAGTTCCAGAATCAGCGAATTCGAGGGTGTTCTTTGATGTATTTATGAAACGGAGGGCACTAACAAAATTTGTGTCACTTTTAGGTTGATTCGGGCACTTTCAAAACTTGTTAGGATAACCAACAAGAGACACCCCTCATATGAAAGGGAGTTTTTGTCTGGATTAAGCACTTTCTCCTGAGAATTGTGCAGTCTAATAAAAAAGCGAGCATATATAGTATCGTGCAAAAGTCTATTCGCGTGGCGTATCCGCGAATAATGTTTCTATACACACTCTTGATGCCCGAGCAGCTCGCAGGGGTGAGCTTGGCCTGCGTTGCGGCTCGTTTTGATGAGAGGTGAACGGATGGTCCTGTGGTGTTCCGGCCCCAGTCCGGGCACCTGGTAATCGATGCGGTGATGTCCATCAGCATCAGGGGTGTACGTAAATTTCTGTTTTCTGATTTCTGTTTTCTGGCCGTTTCGGCCTTTCTGTTTTCTGATTTCTGAAAAATCTGCAAAAAACAGAAAAAAAACAGAAAAATCAGCGAAATTCGGATCCGTGGAACAGCGCACTATGAGAGAACCCCCCGCGATCGTTCACGGATAGAATCCCCTCGGTTTCTGGTAAGGGCCGAGAAGATACTAGGATGGGGCTATCGCCGAACGATCGCGAGATTCTGCCAGTCTTGAACTGAGAGCGTACCTCGTTCGTTCAACGATGCTCCCACGGTGCTCCATCGCGGAATCGCGAGGAATCGAGCCTGGAACTGTGACGGAACGATGGCGAGATTCCACAACTTTCAATCTGAGGCAAATCGCGTCTACACATTGATCTATTCGGGGTGTTACATCGCGGAACCGCGATGAACAGAGCCTGGAAGTCTCGAGGGACGGTCGCGAGATTCCGCTAGCCTCCACCCCTGATCGTACTGAATCCATGCCCTCTCTGTGTTTCACTCGTACGGGTGTTGCCTATCAGGTCAACACGAAGCTATAAGGAATTGCCGTTGCCTTTTTTCGCGCTGCTTTACAAATCTGCACAGCATGAGAACGCGAGACCGGGGAAAACGATCACGGTACCATCGCGGATCGCGAGTGCACCACGGTACTAGCGCGGTAAACTTGATAACGATCGCGGCACCATCACGGTACGAGAACGAGATTGTCAACGGATGAGTCAATTGAATAACTATCGCGGGATGGACGCGGATCACGGGACTAGGGGGAGACGAACACGGTACTATCTCGAGGATCGCGGAGAAATCACGGCACTAGCGCGAAATATTCTCTCAGAGCAGCTTCTCTAGTCCTTAACGAGGTGCTATTTGTGTTCAATGGTGCGATTGCTGTTGAGGGCAGGGTTCGCGTCAAAAATGTTCATTGTGGTATCTTTGTGAGAAGGTAGGCCTGGTCATTACAAAAGTGAAAATAAGTGGAAAGTCGGAGAAAAAAGCTCAAAAACAAGCTATTGCTGGGTCTCAGCCCGCCCCCAATTAACTAGATTTCTACAATTGCTTGTTTTGTCGTCATTCATTCTGCATTTAAAGTAGCTGCGGGACACTGAGAGACTTCTAACTTTTTTTGCGGCAAAATAGAAGACGGAAAATAGGCATTTATTGAAGTTTTGTTGGTTGGGGGTGTGCGTACACCCACCAATTAGCCGTTCTGACTTGTTTTTGTGCGTTTTTCTGCAAAATCTCTCTTATTTTCACTTTTTTGATGACCAGACCTGCATTCTTATGAAGAAAATTCAACATTCGTTTTTATCATGAACCCTGCTAAAGCACTCTGTAGGGTAGTTCTTTGGCACAATAGGTGTAGCATCCCAGGGCAGAGCCCGAATTCAACCTCCCCTTGTCAGCAGCTGTTGGAGTTAGTTGTTCGCAGCAGCTGCTGCTGACAGCGAGGGGTTGAACCCAATGTCTGTATTAGGATGCAACCCTTATTGTGTTGACGTCCTACCATACGGGTGAGTGCTCTGAGAGTTTTGCCCGAGCAACAGCCGATAAATAGCTACAAAATGCCTGATTTTAGCGTAATAGCCGAGAACACGGTCGTGTTCGGAAAAAACCTGGTTGCCGCGAAATAGGCGTCAAATAATGGTCGTCGAGAAACAGCCGCGAAAGAAGGCTCTCAAAGGGGAGTAGAATACACATTGTTGAGGCAGATTCGGATGTCAACACCGCCGTCGGTTCAACTACCCGTGTTTTCTCGGTTATTCCTCGCTTATTTCGCGAACAGCATGGTCGCAGCCACCTAGCCGCCAAGAAACGAGAAATACTCGAGAAACAGCTCAACAGGATCAGTTGTTGAGCCTGGTGGGCTATTTCACGGCCAAGACTCTCAAAGTGTCTTTAATGATGTTGTTTCCGTCATTGACGCGTCATTGCTACTATCAATGCCTTATAGATCATCTGTGCAGTTCTGCACATATTATATTACAAGTATGACAAAGATATTCAGAATCACATCCTCTCTTCACTTGAAAAAAAGTTAAAATGAAATGTTTTTTTCTCTGAAATGTTTCTGTTTTCTGATTTCCGTTTTCTGAAATTTTTGAAAAATTTCCGCACACCCCTTATATCAGCTTCGTTTACCAGATGACCGGGCTGGGGCCGGAACACCACACGGCCCCCCGTTCACGCCTTATCAAAACCAGCCGCAACGAAGGCCAAGCTCCTCCCTGCGAGCTGCTCGGACATCGAGGGTATCTTGGCTTGCCCTTAGCGAAACTTATCAAAATTCAATATGTTATGGGGCATCACAACCCTTGTTTTACACATGCACAAAACTGGTTTCTGAGGGTGCAGTTTTCAAATATGAAATTAGTTTATCATTTTATAGTATTATCTGAAATAAGAACTAGTCCCTCACAACATGGCTATTACAAATCCGGACCAGTAGCAGTTATTCGCCATTCGAAGGTCTTCGACCGTTGTATAGCTTTGTGAGAAAATAGTCTGTTTCAGAATTTTTCTGAAGACCGAAAACTAAACAGATTGGAGTTAATTTTTGGAATATCACTCCTATAAAATAATTTTTGGAATATCACTCCTATAAAATTATTAACCCAAAACCATTTCTAAAATATGAGATTCAAGTGAGTTTTTGACAAAAGTACAACTGGAACATAAATTTCGCTCCTTTTCGATAACGTCTAAGGTGGGTACCTAATAGGTGCAATGTCGCTTGATTTTTCTTTCAAATTTAAATTTTAAAAAATTTTCGTTGGAGATTACTTTTAACAAGGTTATACAACGATTCCGAAGACTCTTCAACTGGCGAACAATTGCTACAAACTCGGAATTGTAATAGCCATGTTTCGAGGGAATAGTCCCTAATTTTTAAATGTTACCACAAAATAATGAATAAGTTTCATATCTAAAAACTGCACCCACAAAAACCAATCTTGTGTGCCTTTTCGGATGTCTAGGGAACGAGGATTCAGAAGTGGGAAGGACCTCATAGTGGTTCCATGTAGTGCGGATAATTATTGCCTAAAATGGGTAAAACCAGGTGGGTTATCGGATGAGAGCTGCAAAGCAATAGTAACTATGAAGGGTGAGAATGAGAAAAAGCCATGATTCTTTTGGTCTATTCCGTTTCCAATTCCAGTGTTTTTAGCCATTTTCCTTCCGCTCTGTTTTCGAACTACCTGAAAATGATTTCCGCACAACCCTGCTCCCAGTGGAGCACTGCACATTTTTTGGTTGACGGTTACCAATGACCGGTCAAGGGTCACTAAGGAACGGTCAACGGTCAACTCAGCCGTTAACTAATATGAATGCTGTGCGAAACAGGAAAAATTTAAAAATTTACCGCGAAATTCCATTTTTTCTCAAGTGTTCGTAAATTGGTAGAGCCGTCAAAAAATCGTGTTCTGGTCGATGGAAATGTGTGAAATATTCGCAAAACGCTAACTCCAAATCAAAATTGCGGTTTTCAAGGTCCTAGAAAACGATGATAACACTTCCATAGGCTCAAACACTGATTCGAGTTCCAGAATCAGCGATTTGGGAGGGGCAGAGCGGGGTGTTTTTATATTTTTAGGGAACGGAGTACAGGAACACAATTTATATCACTTTCACGTTGAATCGGTTCCTTTCCAAATTCGATTGGATAACCATCAAAAGGCACTGCTCATATCAAATAGATTTTTTTTCAGGATTAAGCAGTTTGTCTGAAAAAAGGGGCAGTCTAATTAAAAGCGAGCATATATATATATATATGTAAGCGAAAAAAAAATTTTCCCGCTCAAGTTCGTGACCATCTTCAGGCCTTCTATACCTTCGCAATAACAGATCGGGAATTGTAGACATTAGAGTCAACCCATTCGCTAGACAACTTTCATGTTCTAACTACCGCGACTTGTATGTATGATTAACTCACTAGATACAGAAACGCATCATATGTCTCAATCATGAATGTCAAAAGATTCGCTTTCGCAGTTTTAGATTTTAATCAGAGAAGGCATGAAATGTTATATCCATGTTTTCGCACCGCGAAATACTATCCACACGGATTCATCTTTCATGTCGCTAAACAAAGCGCCTCAGGGGAGGAGTGAAAAATTGAGCACAAAATGATTTGTATATCAGGGCGCTGCGCTCGCAGCCATGTATGTATGTATGTATACGTATCCTGTAAAAAACAAACGGTCTTATGATTTATCAAAGAACAAACCACACCTTCTGCACAGATTTTGAGAATTTGAATACATTAGGACCGTCTCGTAGGTGTCAGTGTAGTCCACTTGAGAGAGGTCACAGGCAGCCTATTCAGGATAATGACACATTCGCATATGGAAGGATTACTGAGACTAATCCTAAGGGGTGACGGTTACAGATCTTGAAATAAATATCAAAAAACATTGACCGTAAACTGGGAGCATCAACGCATGTACACGACTTACTTCATGGAAAACCCTAATCCCAGATAACGCATGCGCAAGATGTTGCCGTTTTCAAAACCTAATTTCCAAATTGCGGCGAGCGACTTGTGGTCTCTTCATGCTAAGGTGACATTTTAGATCTAGATCCATGCAGGCCAACATGTGGAATAAATGAGGGGTTGTTACCCACTAAAAAAAGGATTCACGCCTAAGGTATACCAGGCTGTTCAATAGGTTTTATCGTTCGATAAGAAAAACACAATTTTATGGTTCAAAATACACTTTATTATTCAGTATAATCTCCCTGAACATTAATACGTTTGAAAAAATCAAAAATAAGCAGAAAATAGAAAATAAATCCAAAAAAATCCAAGTCTCATCCATAGGATGAATCGACGCACAATATCTACTTTATCCTTTTTAAAACGCTCCAAATGTTGCTGAGAAAGTCGCATTCGAATGTGTTTTTGTTCCATTGTTAGCGAATGCGGCACCCATTGTGCACACAGCTTTCTAAAACCCAAAATTTCACTTGAAATATGGCTCACACTTCCTATTGAGATGTGTATAGCCTCTACTAAATCTCTCTCTGTCAATCGAGAATCTTCTAAAACCATATCCTGTATTTTGGCTATGATTTCTGGTGTTGATGCGCTTTTTGGACGTCCTTCACGTGGATAGTCTTCAAGGCTTGTACAACCACGTTTAATTCAGCAACCCATCTTTCTACTGTTCTAATCTTAGGTGAACAATCATACATTTTTAACATTCGTTCGGGAATTTCTGTGGTGCTACATCTTCCAAAAATAAGAATTTTATCACTGCATGATATTCAATTTTTCCATTGCTGTGACACGGCGACACTAAATGGCTTGTGAACAAAGAATGAATTGACAGATTGAAATGAAACTTCACATACGTCCATATGAAGAGTGTAGCAACAAAACAAAAAAATTTGGGCTAGTAGCAACGCTCTCTCTTATCGAACAACAAAACTTATTAAACAACCTGGTACTCTATGTACATTTTTTCGGAGCGCTTGTCCAGTTCAAACATGAGCTTATCTAATTCGATTCCACTTCAGGATGCACACTAAAGTTGAACAAAAAAAAAGTTCGACTTAATATGTAAAGGGTTCCTTTATGCGGGAATCATGCGCGAAACGCCTGAAAAAGAGCGGAAAGGCGATTCTCGGAACACGAAAAGCATAAAAATTCAAAAATCATCTGATGTTTTTTTCTCTCCAGATGGCCCAATATTTTTGCGTTCCGCAGCACTGTAAATTTTCATTTACCGATTTACCGACTCGACCCTGGAATTTGGGTTACATGTACTGTGCTTTTCGGGACCGAATTACGATCCACATTTGAAGCGCCCACTTTGAATCGGGCACGTGCCCCACTCTGGGAATTTTGGCCGACAAATAGCAGCGAATTGGCCGGGAAATAGCTCACCAAGCTTCGCAGCGGCTCCTGGTGGGCTATTTCGCGGCTGATTCTCGGCCAAGACTCTCGGAGAACGATTACCGGGCATCTCGTCCACGCAGTGGGCGAGGCGTGTTCAACGCATGCATGTATGCGCGTATCCTGCTTCCTTCTTTTCGCAGACTCTCTCTCTCTCATTGAATTCGGAACACGCACGCGAAGAAACAGAGGCAAATTCGTTCACAAATAGTATTCAGGAATGGAACACAACCGCACCAGCACAACGGAGTGTGCTCTTCTTGTCAGGTCTATATACTTAATCGCAACAGGCACGAACTGTCTCCCTTCAGAAACTCCCTGAATAATCAATTCATCACTGGAAAATCACAAACACACCGCTCCCATGACATAAGAGAATTAATTGTGTCTATATTAAACCCACTAACCGCATTAGATGACGACAACAGAAATGGAACAACCGAGAGCGAGGTGGTTTGCTCTGGAATTCTCTGAACGCAACATCGCAATCACGAGAAAACAGGACTGGCACATTTCTATTTGGAGCAGATGACTTTCTCGAGAAACGAGATTCTCAACAAATAAGGGATCGTAATCGAAAACGGGCGAGATCAACGAAGACTCTTTCTACTGTACACACGACTTTGGCGTGAATCTTAGAAGTGTTTTCAAGCGTTCGAAGTAAGTTTTCGACCATTTTCGTCTGCTAGGTAGGAGTGAAAACTCAGAAAACCTGCATCAAACGATAAGAGATGCTGGCGTAGACCGAGTGATGATGAACTTGCCGATGTGGATGGTGTTCCTTTTTCTTCAACTCGCCCTCACAGGGTAACTCTGGAGAATTCGGCCGTGAACATAACGCGAACCCCTAATGCCTTGAAGGCAGCGTACGCGCGAAAAATCCTGATGAATTTTTTCTCTGTTTTGAGCAGGTACAACACCCGCGCTAAGTTTTGTAAAAAAGGGGAACATCTGGCAAACGTGGCAAAAAAGCGTCAGATGCATGTAACTTTTCATATTCACAGATCAAATTGCTATCTAATTATGTGACTTGTAAGCCAAAGTTCCCTAAAATAGCTTTGTTTCTGAAGGAAATAGTTTTTGCAATTGTTTTCCAAAAAAGTCGCGCTCGGCTAAGTGCGGCGAAACTTTTAGCAGTATTTGTACAAGAAATAAAAGAGCAATCCGTATACTCTCCTCATAAATTAGGTGCAGGTGAAAGAATCTCAAGGTTTGTGTTGATTTAATTTTCGAAATCCTTCATCAAACACGCTTGAGAACTACCTGAAAAATCGAAGTTTTGTTGCGAAAACCCTGGACTCTTAAATGAAGGATTTCGAAAATTCAATCAAGAAAAATTTCGGGCGCACACCTTTTCCCCATACAACACGAAGTAGTGGCGACGCGACTGTTAGCGCATGACCATTCAGCGTTCTCCCCGCCAACAAGTCTTCCGTCCCGCACCGCCAAATCCGCTCTCACTTCATCACGGGGTAAACGCACATTGGCACTTGTTTCCAAAAATATTATACACTAAAGCGGTCAATTTGGCCTTCATCAAATACAATCGAGTGACGTTGACAAGTAAAACAAACAGTGAAGGCAGAAAGGGCGAGTCTAACTAGTAGTGTGGCAAAAACATGATAAACATGATAGATAACAAAATTGAAAATGACAAAGATACTGGGGATGTGAGAGAGATGAAAATGAAAAAAAATAGACTACAAATCACAAACTAGCGAGCTTATTATAAAGCAGAGGAGAGTACCCCTGTTAGAAAATAACTCCATTTACAAGGTCATTAACCACCACATTCCATTGTAGATGGCTTTGAAACCACATCCAATGTCCTTCGACTTACTGCCGGACCATCTTATCTCTTGAACAGCACACAGATCTATCCTGCGACGCTTGAGTGCGGCTGCTAACTCACACGAGCGACCCGACAACGTTCCTACGTTCAGAGTTGCAACGCGGGTCTTGGCGACGTTGCGGGATTTTCGGACTAGCTTAGTTGCCCTCTGATGCCTTCCTTGTATCAGAGACCCTCGCATACTTTCCTCACTCACCGGGCCTTGTGAATGAGCGTCGGTTCCCGCGGACGCCGTAGCTTTTGTACGAGATCTATGAGCCACCACCATGTGATGTGACATTGGTCCTCCATCGGCCGACTTGTCACGCAAAAGGCCTGTCGCCGGTGCACGGGTGTCCGTGATCAGCTCACCCCGACAATTATCGGGGAGTCTCCAGTGGCGCCAACTAGGAGGAACGGACTAGCCACCGTTAGGACCGCAAACGGAGTTGCAGTGATTGTTTCTCAACGATTCCGGGATTCGATTGCTGAAGTGGAGCGTTTCGATGATCGGCTTATGAAGATTGTTGTTGTCCCTGAACAACATCATTGTCATGTGTTTTCGGTTCATGCTCCGCAGACGGGATGCTTCAATAAGGCGAAGGATGATTTTTGGGCGCTGTTACACGAAAAGACCTCAGAAGTTCCGGCAGAAGACACCATAATCATCGCCGGAGATTTGAATGGTTACGTCGGTACGACAGAGGAGGGGTATAGCTGTCATGGAGGCTTGGGATACGGAGCACGCAATGACGATTCTAGGCTACGCAGACTCGAATAATCTCGTTATCACCAATACAAGCTTTCGCAAGCGTCCTTCGCACCTGATTTCCTTCTATAGTGGCAATAACAAGACCCTGATCGATTTCATTCTCGTTCGACGTCGCGATCGGAATCTCGTCACTGATGCGAAGATTGTGCCTTTCGAGAGGGTCGCTGCCCAACATCGACCGTTGATTTGCTCCATCAAGATTACCCCACCGACGCAAAGGCATGACGAACGCTGTGAGCCAGCTCGTATCAAGTGGTGACGACTGAAAGAACAGGAGCTTAACTTTGTTCCGCAAATTCAGCTTCCCCTTGTTACCACAGTCGGTGAAACATGGCAAAACACAACTGCGGAAATCGCAGAGAGGGTACGATTCGCTCTGGGCGTAACAAGACCTGGTCGTCGCAAGATAGATAAGCAGACATGGTTGTGGACGGACGATGTCAAGGAGAAGGTGCGAGAGAAGGAGCGCCTCTACCGCGCCTTCCTGGACCAAAAGACAATCGAGAACTGGCAGAAGTATCGTGATGGTAAAAGATATGCCAAGCGAGCTGTAGCCATCGCGAAAGCCGCTCACTATGATGAAGTCATCAGGGAGTTGGACGCGAGGGATGGCGAACGCCTGGTTTATCGTCTTGCTAATTCTCGCCGACACCAAGCGGAAGACATCGAAAAGTTCCATGACATTAATGATGAGCGTGGAAATCTGCTGATGGATCGCAAGAAAGTATTGAAACGGTGGCGTAACTACTTTGAGAGAATATGTACGGAAGAATTTGATCATCCTCCCATCCCCCAAGCTGCGCCTTGCTATGGTCCGGTACAGCGTATCACAGTTGATGAAGTGAACGCGGCGCTGAAGCGGATGAGGCCTGGTAAGGCGACTGGGCCTGATAATATCGCAGCCGAGCTGTGGAAATCGAAACACTGGAATTCAGCAGCCTGGCTGACAAAGTTCTTCAACCAGGTCGTCACAGAGATGAAAATCCCGGCAGACTGGCTACAAAGCACAACTGTTCCAATCTGAAAAAGGAAAGGCAGCCCTGCCGACTGTGTCAATTACCGGCCTATACGGCTACTCTCTCATAGCATAAGGATATTCGAGCGAATCATCGATGGTCGCATTCGAGAAATCGTGAAACTGTCCAGTAACCAGTGTGGATTTGTTTCCTCTTGTGGCACTACTGATGCCATACACGCCGCAAGACTCCTGGCTGAGAAGCATCGGAAGAAGAAGAAACCGCTTCATTCTGCTTTAATCGATTTGGAGAAGGCCTTTGATCGTGTTCCGCATGAGGTTATCTGGTATGCCCTGCAAGTGCATTCTATGCCTGAAGAGCTCATTGAGTGGGTGCGAGCTCTCTACAACGACGCAAGGAGCCGCGTACGAGCTACCGCTAGCACGTCGAAAAAATTTTCGTTTTCGGTGGGTGTGCACCAAAGCTTGGCCCAATCCCCACAGTTGTTTGTCATTGTTATGGATGCAGTCACGAAAGACCTGCAGAAGCCGGCACCGTGGACGTTGCTGTATGCGGATGATGTGATGCTGGTTTCTGAGGCCAAAAATGATCTCGAGCAACAAGCACAGGCCTGGAGTGACCGTCTTGCGCAGTTCGGCCTTCGACTAAACGTCAGGAAGACCGAATACTTGACACACAACTATTCCAATCTATTCCAAATTTGGTTTTGAATTGGCCACGCGCTCAACCCCTTTTTCAAAATTTCAGTTCAGAATGAACGTAGAAATTACAGCTAAATTGCATTAGAAAGAGCACGAAATGTTGGTACATGTGCCCAAAAATCGTTTAGAACGGTTCACTGGTTTTCGAGTAAAAATTGAAAGACCGCGCGTTTTTGTTGTTAATCTCCTTTTTTTCAGACGGCGTTCACGATCTTGCGGGTACACCTAAAATTGAGCTAGGGAGCTCATTTTTGGACAGGAGGCTGGAAATGGATGCAGGTCGCTCCTATTCCAATTTGAACTTGATACCTTAACTTTGAAGGGTACCTCAAAATCGTTGGTTTATATACAAAATTAGCCGTGGAGCACGAAAACTGCTTTTTTCTGCTGCTGCTGTGGAGACCGGAGTGTGCGGGTGAATCTGCAGACAATCAACACAGGTCGTCGGAGATAAGCACTGAACTTGTCCGAATCCGTTCTCATGACACGTCATAGGTCGATAATCAATGTTATCGATTTGCGCACTTTTTGCACAAAATGCTGCTAGGAGTGGTGATTGCTGATGGGATTGGTTTTCTTGATTGGAGAATTTTGCTCATCAGTCATTATCGATAAATACCAAACGATAATATCGATTTTTTTGCCTGTTGCACAAAATGCCGCGATGATTTTTGATTGTTGATGGCTCTAAGTCACTTGTTTGGGAAATTTTTCTCATCATTCAAGATCAAATATTAAACTAGATTTTCTCCAATTATCGATAATATTGAGTCCTCACATAATGCACAAAATGGACAATGAGTGGTATTTTTCAATGTTTTGGGTCACAAGTTTTGAAAGTTGTACTCATACGACAATATCGTCTGTCAGATGTTTCATCATTCCAAAATGGAAATCGTTGAGCAAAATTGAAGTTAGAAAGGGAACCTTCAATAAAAATATGTGAAATTTCTAAAAATTTAGCTTCCTGGCAAAAGTAAGGATTTGGTAGTGGTGAAAAAAGCTTCAAAAAATTTCTTGAAATACCTTACAAAATGATTTGGCGTAAAATAGCCTGGAAATATAAAAAAGCTAGGAAATGAAGTGAAATAACCAAAAATGCGATTTGGTGGCCTATCGTTTCACAAGCTTCTCCGTTAAACTTATAAAAACGAAATCAAGCGCGCAACGGAAACATTAAGCCATTTTTGAAAGCAGCAATAAGGAAATCAGCATAGGTCAAGCTAGCTGAACTCCATTCCATGTAGTGCATGATTTCGTTGTGATAAGTTTAACGCTGAAGCTTGTGAAATGATCGACCACCAAATCGCATTTTTGGTTATTTCACTTCATTTTCTAGCTTTTTTTATATTATCGGGCTATTTTACGCCAAATCATTTTTTGAGGTATTTCAAGATATTTCTGTAGCTTTTTTCACCACTACCAAATCGTTACTTTTGTCAGGAAGCTAAATTTTCAAAAATATTACTCTCACATAAAATCGGGCACTTTCCAAATTCAAATTGGACAACCACCAAGAGGCACTCCCAGGCTACGGCGCAAGGTGTGATATAAGCTAACTTTTGTCCGACCCCCCCCCAAGTCATGCGATTTGCTCAGCCCCCCCTGTAGAAAAATTCTGGCGACCACGAGGGGGAGGTCCTCACTTCGTAACTTTTCATAGCGAACGAATATTTAAATCAAGACTACATTGTTGGATCGAATATATCAATTAATCCTATTAATGCAATGAATATAACTTTTCAAAAATTTTAGTGTAATCAATTTATTACGTGAATGCGATTGTGCGATTAAGACATGATCCAGCGACGATGACACCAAATGTTTGTTTAGCGGCTGAACATTCATTAGGGCACTGAGGGCACATAGGTGCGGTCTCGGACATTAAAAATAAATTTATTATATGGCTGTCTGGATGTGAAAACGCACCCGAAATTTCATGGACGCAGCTTCAACCTGAAAAGCCCTACATAGGGTGAGCGTAGCCTGTTTTTTATTCCCAGAGGGCATATAGTTGCGATTTCGGGCATGAAAACCACACCTCGTATATGACTGTTCGCATATGAAAACTTACCCAAGATGTCATGGACGCAGCTTTAAGCCGAACAGCGCTACATAGGGAGGGGTCCATTAAAAAATCGATAGCTGTGAAATATTCACAGGTATTTAACGAAATTTGAACTAGGGTGTTTCGCGTTGCTACAACGTGCGGAAAACCTAGTCACGGAGCCAAGTAATTCATTTTATTCTTTTACCCGGTGAAAACGGTTTTTGAAAACATGTTTTTAGGTGTGATACAATCGAATGTATCCAACCTAATTTTTATGGATTTAGGTGTGATACAATCGATTGTATCACACCTAAAAATGGGTCTTCAAAAACCGTTTTCAACCGGTTTAAAGGATGACAGTGATTACTTGGGTCCGTGACTAGGTTTTCCGCACGTTATAGCAACGCGAAACTGCCTAATTCAAATTTCGTTAATTACTTGTAAGTATTTCACAGCTATCGATTTTTATGGACCCCTTCCTATGTAGCGTTGTTCGGCTTAAAGCTGTGACCATGAAATTTTGGGTGCGTTTTCACATCCGTATAGTCAATATCCAAATGTGGTTTCCATGCCTGAAACCGCACCTATGTGCCCTCAGGGCATGAAAACAGGCTCCTCCCACCTAATGTAGCGCTCTTGGGCTTGAAGCTGCGTTCATGAAACTTCGCGTGCGTTTTCACATGCGTACATTCGTATTCAAAACGTGGGTTCCGCACCCGCAACCACACCTATGTGCCTTCAGGGCATAAAAATAATATGCTTCAGGCGATATCGCATCTTGGACACGAGTCTATTTCTTGGAGTAAATTGCAAGAGATATAGCAGTGAGCAGTTCTCTTTTCGAACAGTCAACAATCCATTATTTCTCAGAATTGCGAAATTTTTTACCTTTAGCGGGATCGAACCTGTGAATCTTAAATCGCCTAAAATTGCATCCTAGATTATGCAGTTCCAGAACATCTGTGTCATTTCGTTGACAGGATAGTCCGCTTGTAAAGGCCTCGATGACAGCGAGTACTCAACACCACTGCTGCTGACATATCCAGGAGCGCTTTGGTGACATACTTTTCCTGGCCACGACTCCTTCTCCATGTTAGAATCATTAACTATGGCCATGCTACTGTCGTCTATTGCCTTGCATGCTTCATCACCAGTGAATTGTACGCTCTTCTTGTGTGTTCCTGCCTTTTTTTAGATTTTTACATCTCCATTTCCTACCTTGCCTCATTTGTTTTTTCGCAGTTGTTTCTCACTATTCAGTTTCTTTTTTGATCTCCTGTCTCATTTCGCTCTCTCAGTATGATCTCCAGTTTTATTTTGACCTCTTATTGTGATCTCATTTTGCCGTCATTTTTTATACTAACGGTATGGCTCTCAACCCCATCCCCGCCCTGATAGAAGTCCATCTTGGTTCTTGGTTGACCGAAGGTCCGACCCCCATCCCACCGGATGTCGACGGGTCCGACCCCTGTGATCATCACACCTCACGCCGAACCCTGGTGATCCACTCGATTGTATCACACCTAAATCCAAACAAATTAGGTGTGATACAATCGATTGTATCACACCTGAAAATGGGTCTTCAATGACCGTTTTGAACCGGCTAAAAAAACTAAATCGCTTATTTGGGTCCAGGGTTAGGTTCTCCGCACGTTGTAGCAACGCGTAGCTCCCTAATTAAAAATCCGATAAATACTTGTGTATATTTCACAACAGTCGCGGACTTGAACATTTTTTCATGGACCCCATCCTATGTAGCGCTTTTCTGCTTGAAGCTGCATCCATAAAATTTTGGGCGCGTTTTCGGGTCAGGAGAGCGAATTACAAAATGTGGTTTTCATGTCCGAAATCGCATCTATGTGCCCTCAGGGCATAAAAGCAGGCTCCGCCCAACCTATGTAGCGCTGTTCGCTTTAAAGCTGCGTCCATGAAATTCTGGGTGCGATTTCACATCCGCACAGCCAATTACAAAACGTGGTTTTCATGCCCGCAACTGCACTTCTTTGCCCTCAGGGCATAAAAACAAGCTCCGCCCATCTTATGTAAAGCTCTTATGCTTCAAGCTAATTCTACGAAAATTTAGGTACGATTTCACATGCGGAAAGTCAAATTCTAATTTGAGTTTCCGTGCTTGGAACTGCACCTATGTGCCCTCGGGGCGTAAAAAATATTATGTTCCAACCGATATTGCATCTTGGAAATTGACAAACGAGTCAATTTCATGAAGTAAATTGCGAAAGATATAACGGTGAACAATGCTCTTCTGCTCTTCTCAAACAGTCATCTATCCATCGTTTTCCAGAATCGCGAAATTATTGAACTTTGGCGGGCCTGCAAATCTTAGATCACCTAAAAATGCATCTCAGGTTACGAAATTCCAGAATGTCTAGGCCGTTTCGTCGATAGGGTGGTCCGCTCGTAATTACCTCGAAGACAGCGAATACTCAACATCACTGCTGCTGACATATGCAGGAGCGCTTTGGTGACACACTTTACCTGGCCACGACTCCTTCTCCATGCTAGAGTCATTAACGATGGCCATGCTACTGTCGCCTAATGCCTTGCATGCTTTCTCCGCCAGTGAATTGTCACCTCTTCTTGTGAGTTCCTGTCTCATTTTAACATCTCCACTTCATATCCTGCCTCATTGGTTTTGCGCAGTTGTTTCGTTCACTCTTCAGTTTCTTTTTTTGATCTCCAGTTTCATTTCGCCCTCTCAGTTGGATTTCCAGTTTCATTTTGACACATTATTGTGATCTCATTTTGCCGTCTAAGTTTGCCGTCGATTTTTATACTAACTCAGGCACTCGAGGGGGGCAAGCCTCGTTCATTTTCGCTCAGGGGGGCCAGCCTTGAACCGTAATTGTGGGCGGAGATTCGAAGGGGACGGCGCTCCGACCACCGCTGAGCTAGCCCTCTGCACCGCGTTGCATGATTTGCGAATCGAGCAGGTTTTCAACGGTGGAGCACGCAATCTCAACACTCATTTTCGTCATAAGTTTCACCACTTCATTATTATTCTTCTGCTTTCACAACTCCGACTCAGAATTCCATTTCTTCCTCTCAGTAGATTGAAGTTATCTATTCACTTACGTTGTGTTCAGGGCACCATTCCACCTTCTGATGTTTTTGTTTGTGGGATCTTCGTCGTCTTGCCGAGATGAAAGAAGGCAACTCCTTCAGAAATGATCTGATTGAACTGCATGGAAGACGGGTTCGAGAAGCTATCAGCTCATCAATAGGTATTTTTCCCGTTCCTTCGCAGCACCTAATCACCAGTTAAAACTTTGATTTTCAGGCACGATGTGCGCGATTACAAGTGCGCCTTCGTTGATGCTGGATGTGATTAGACAGCTCAGGAGGTAGTTCCTTTTGCAGTGAAGTTTGTTATGCAGTCTTTCTGATGAAGATTATCTCCATTGCAGGACTACGTAACTTCGGGACCGCACGAGGAACGATTGGAATGCGAAGGCAATGTTGAACCTCCGAAACTTTGGCATCTACTCGCATGATTATGCTGTGACATGTTGTTTTTCCTTCCTCATATATCTGCCACTTTTCTAGTATCCTACTGTGTGGACATCTGAACCGTGAAAGTTGCGATTTTTGTGTTTTTTTCTATTTGAGGTGGTTTCCACAGATTACTGTTTCTTCAGATTCGGCGATTTTCACAAACAAAGACTGTGTGTGCTAGCAAAGGTATTACAGTGAAACGAAAAAACGAAGATTGTGGAGGCCGCCTCACTTTGTACGCATACGTCTGTGAACATTCGGATAGACTACCATTAAAATGAGGAGTATTCTGATTAGTGTAATAAATTTTCATGGTTCTCCAGTGTTTCATCAGTATTATAAATATAGAAATCATCTTGACTGATGAGGAAGCGACAAGAACAGAGGAAATCCCGGGGTACCCTATCATTGTGTTTGAGATGTTTGAGATCTCTGCGGGTGAGACCCGGGGTGGGAAGGTCCCGCCGCGAAGAGACGATGGGGGCGCCGGCCTTGTTCCAGTGGCACGCCAGCCTTGTCATGGAAGGGAGGCTGGCGTCCTGGTGGAAGTGGGGCTCGCCTCCCTCGAGTATCTGAGAACGGTGCGGCTCTCAAATTCCCCTCCCCTAATAGAAGTCCATCTTGGTTCTTGATTGGTCGAAGACCCGACCCCCCCCCTTCCACCGAACGTCGATGGGTCCGATTCCCCCGCCCCCCCCCCCCTCTGTAATACATCACACCTCACGCCGAACCCTGGGCACTCCTCATATCAAATGAAGTTTTTTTTTCGGGGTCAAGCAGTTTGTCTTGAAAATTGTGCAGTCTAATAAGAAAGCGAGCATATATGTTAGGGTGAATTTTTCCGCCCACTCAAATTCGTGACCATCTGAAGGCCTTCTGACCATCTAATGATCATCTGAAGGAAAATTTGAAAAAATTCGCGCAAATTCTATTTTTTCTCAAGTGTTCGTAAATTGGTAGAACCGTCAAGAATCGTGTTCTCGTCCAGGAAATGTGTGAAATAGTTGCAAAAGGCTAACTCCAATTGAAAGTGCGGTTTTCAAGGTCCTAGAAAACCGTGGTAACACTTCCATAGCTCGAACACTGATTCGAGTTCCAGAATCAGCGAATTCGAGGGTGTTCTTTGATGTATTTATGGAACGGAGGGCATTAACAAAACTTGTGTCACTTTTACGTTGATTCGGGCACTTTCAAAACTTGTTAGGATAACCAACAAGAGGCACCCCTCATATGAAAGGGAGTTTTTGTCTGGATTAAGCCCTTTCTCCTGAGAATTGTGCAGTCTAATAAAAAAGCGAGCATATATAGTATCGTGCAAAAGTCTATTCGCGTGGCGTATCCGCGAATAATGTTTTTATACACACTCTTGATGCCCGAGCAGCTCGCAGGGGTGAGCTTGGCCTGCGTTGCGGCTCGTTTTGATGAGAGGTGAACGGATGGTCCTGTGGTGTTCCGGCCCCAGTCCGGGCACCTGGTAATCGATGCGGTGATGTCCATCAGCATCAGGGGTGTGCGTAAATTTCTGTTTTCTGATTTCTGTTTTCTGGCCGTTTCGGCCTTTCTGTTTTCTTATTTCTGTTTTCTGAAAAATATGCAAAAAAACAGAAAAAAAACAGAAAAATCAGCGAAATTCGGATCCGTGGAACAGCGCACTCTGAGAGAACCCCCGCGATCGTTCACGGATAGAATCCCCTCGGTTTCTGGTAAGGGCCGAGAAGATACTAGGATGGGGCTATCGCCGAACGATCGCGAGATTCTGCCAGTCTTGAACTGAGAGCGTACCTCGTTCGTTCAACGATGCTCCCACGGTGCTCCATCGCGGAACCGCGAGGAATCGAGTCTGGAACTGTCACGGAACGATGGCGAGATTCCACCACTTTCAATCTGAGGCAAATCGCGTCTACACATTGATCTATTCGGGGTGTTATATCGCGGAACCGCGATGAACAGAGCCTGGAAGTCTCGAGGGACGGTCGCGAGATTCCGCTAGCCTCCACCCCTGATCGTACTGAATCCATGCCCTCTCTGTGTTTCACTCGCACGGGTGTTGCCTATCAGGTCAACACGAAGCTATAAGGAATTGCCGTTGCCGTTTTTCGCGCTGCTTTACAAATCTGCACAGCATGAGAACGTGAGACCGGGGAAAACGATCACGGTACAATCGCGGATCGCGAGTGCACCACGGTACTAGCGCGGTAAACTTGATAACGATCGCGGCACCATCACGGTACGAGAACGAGATTGTCAACGGATGAGTCAATTGAATAACTATCGCGGGATGGACGCGGATCACGGGACTAGGGAGAGACGAACACGGTACTATCTCGAGGATCTACGAAGGAATCAGGGCACTAGCGCGAAATATTCTCTCAGAGCAGCTTCTCTAGCCCTTTACGAGGTGCTATTTGTGTTCAATGGTGCGATTGCTGTTGAGGGCAGGGTTCGCGACAAAAATGTTCATTGTGGTATCTTTGTGAGAAGGTAGACCTGGTCATTAGAAAAGTGAAAATAAGTGGAAAGTCGGAGAAAAAAGCTCAAAAACAAGCTATTGCTGGGTCTCAGCCCGCCCCCAATTAACTAGATTTCTACAATTGCTTGTTTTGTCGTCATTCATTCTGCATTTAAAGTAGTTGCGGGACACTGAGAGACTACTAACTTTTTTAGCGGCAAAATAGAAGACGGAAAATAGGCATTTATAGAAGTTTTGTTCGTTGGGGGTGTGCGTACACCCACCAATTAGCCGTTCTGACTTGTTTTTGTGCGTTTTTCTGCAAAATCTCCCTTATTTTCACTTTTTTGATGACCAGACCTGCATTCTTATGAAGAAAATTCAACATTCGTTTTTATCGCGAACCCTGCTAACGCACTCGTATGGTAGTTCTTTGGCACAATAGGGGTAGCATCCCAGGGCAGAGCCCGAATTCAACCTCCCCTTGTCAGCAGCTGCTGCAGTTAGTTGTTCGCAGCAGCTGCTGCTGACAGCGAGGGGTTGAACCCAATGTCTGTATAAGGATGCAAACCTTATTGTGTTGACGTCCTATCATACGGGTGAGTGCTCTGAGAGTTTTGCCCGAACAACAGCCGATAAATAGCTACAAAATGCCTGATTTCCGCGTAATAGCCGAACACACGGTTGTGTTCGGAAAAAACCTGGTTGCCGCGAAATAGGCGTCAAATAATGGTGGTCGAGAAACAGCCGCAAAAGAATGCTCTCAAATGGGAGTAGAATACACATTGTTGAGGCAGATTCGGATGTCAACACCGCCGTCGGTTCAACTACCCGTGTTTTCTCGGTTATTCCTCGCTTATTTCGCGAACAGCATGGTCGCAGCCACCTAGCAGCCAAGAAACGAGAATACTCGAGAAACAGCTCAACAGGATCAGTTGTTGAGCCTGGTGGGCTATTTCACGGCCAAGACTCTCAAAGTGTCTTTAATGATGTTGTATCCGTCATTGACGCGTCATTGCTACTATCAATGCCTTATAGATCATCTGTGCAGTTCTGCACATATTACTCTGTCAACGCGTAGCTAGATGCCTCCGAGGGCGCTGCCTGAAACGCCGCCCCATTCCATGTAGCGAGAATTTAAGGGTTTTAGCTACGATAGCTAAAACCCGCATATTCTTGTGTCGTTCGAACCATTGTTCTCTCTGACGCTAAACCCGTATATTCTCGCTATAATTTTGTAGCGAGAATCTACGGATTTAGCGGCAGGCTGTGTTGAAATGCAATCTTAACCCGCGTTGGCTACGCGGAACGCAGGGATGCCGTTCGATCAGTCCTGGCCCAGTCAACCCACGAATAACTTGACACTCTGTGGGTGGTCGTGGAGGGTGACCCGGTGTCGCTCTCTGAAAGATCTTGCTAGAGACAATTTTGGCCGCTGGGATGCTGCAGGCCGTGGGGAAGAAACGGCGATGCGCTCTATCGCAGCAGGGATCGTCTTTCTAGTACAGATCAAGACTGGGTGGGTCGATCGACCGTGTGCTGCAACGAGAATAAGCGTAGAATATGCGGGTGCTGTAGCGAGAATTTACGTATAATATGCGGGCGCTGTAGCTAAAGTTTCACCAACTGAGGCTAAACGTTCCGTAATTTACGTAAATTCTCGTGTCAAAATTAGACTAGATGCCTCCGAAACCCTGGGCATCTCTGGTTTCCGTGTGAGGCATTTAGCTACGCGTTGGCGGAGTATATTACACGTATGACAAAGGTATTCAGAATCACATCCTCTCTTCACTTGATAAAAAGTTGAAATGAAATGTTTTTTCTCTGAAATGTTTCTGTTTTCTGATTTTTGTTTTCTGAAATTTTTTGAAAAATTTCCGCACACCCCTTATCAGCATCGATTACCAGATGCCCGGGCTGGGGCCGGAACACCACACGGCCACCCGTTCACGCCTTATCAAAACCAGCCGCAACGAAGGCCAAGCTCCTCCCTGCGAGCTGCTCGGACATCGAGGGTATCTTGGCTTGCCCTTAGCGAAACTTATCAAAATTCAATATGTTATGGGGCATCACAACCCTTGTTTTACACATGCACAAAACTGGTTTCTGAGATTGCAGTTTTCAAATATGAAATTTGTTTATCATTTTATAGTATTATCTGAAATAAGAACTAGTCCCTCACAACATGGCTATTACAAATCCAGACCAGTAGCAGTTATTCGCCATTCGAAGGTCTTCGACCGTTGTATAGCTTTGTGAGAAAATAGTCTGTTTCAGAATTTTTCTGAAGACCGAAAACTAAACAGATTGGAGTTAATTTTTGGAATATCACTCCTATAAAATAATTTTTGGAATATCACTCCTATAAAATTATTAACCCAAAACCATTTCAAAATATGAGATTCATGAGTTTTGACAAAGTACAACTGGAACATAAATTTCGCTCCTTTTCGATAACGTCTAAGGTGGGTACCTAATAGGTGCAATGTCGCTTGATTTTCTTTCAAATTTAAATTTTAAAAAATTTTCGTTGGAGATTACTTTTAACAAGGTTATACAACGATTCCGAAGACCTTCAACTGGCGAACAATTGCTACAAACTCGGAATTGTAATAGCCATGTTTCGAGGGAATAGTCCTAATTTTAAATGTTACCACAAAATAATGAATAAGTTTCATATCTAAAAACTGCACCCACAAAAACCAATCTTGTGTGCCTTTTCGGATGTCTAGGGAACGAGGATTCAGAATTGTGTAGGACCTCATAGTGATTCCATGTAGTTCGGATAATTATTGCCTAAATGGGTAAAACCAGGTGGGTTATCGGATGAGAGCTGCAAGCAATAGTAACTATGAAGGGTGAGAATGAGAAAAGCCATGATTCTTTTGGTCTATTCCGTTTCCAATTCCAGTGTTTTTAGCCATTTTCCTTCCGCTCTGTTTTCGAACTACCTGAAAATGATTTCCGCACAACCCTGCTCCCAGTGGAGCACTGCACATTTTTTGGTTGACGGTTACCAATGACCGGTCAAGGGTCACTAAGGAACGGTCAACGGTCAACTCAGCCGTTAACTAATATGAATGCTGTGCGAAACAGGAAAAATTTAAAAATTTACCGCGAAATTCCATTTTTTCTCAAGTGTTCGTAAATTGGTAGAGCCGTCAAAAATCGTGTTCTGGTCGATGGAAATGTGTGAAATATTCGCAAAAACGCTAACTCCAATCAAAATTGCGGTTTTCAAGGTCCTAGAAAACGATGATAACACTTCCATAGCTCAAACACTGATTCGAGTTCCAGAATCAGCGATTTGGGAGGGGCGAGCGGGGGTGTTTTTATATTTTTAGGGAACGGAGTACAGGAACACAATTTATATCACTTTCACGTTGAATCGGTTCCTTTCCAAATTCGATTGGATAACCATCAAAAGGCACTCCTCATATCAAATAGATTTTTTTTCAGGATTAAGCAGTTTGTCTGAAAAAAGGGGCAGTCTAATTAAAAGCGAGCATATATATATGTAAGCGAAAAAAAATTTTCCCGCTCAAGTTCGTGATCATCTTCAGGCCTTCTATACCTTCGCAATAACAGATCGGGAATTGTAGACATTAGAGTCAACCCATTCGCTAGACAACTTTCATGTTCTAACTACCGCGACTTGTATGTATGATTAACTCACTAGAGACAGAAACGCATCATATGTCTCAATCATGAATGTCAAAAGATTCGCTTTCGCAGTTTCAGATTTTAATCAGAGAAGGCATGAAATGTTATATCCATGTTTTCGCACCGCGAAATACTATCCACACGGATTCATCTTTCATGTCGCTAAACAAAGCGCCTCAGGGGAGGAGTGAAAAATTGAGCACAAAATGATTTGTATATCAGGGCGCTGCGCTCGCAGCCATGTATGTATGTATACGTATCCTGTAAAAAACAAACGGTCTTATGATTTATCAAAGAACAAACCACACCTTCTGCACAGATTTTGAGAATTTGAATACATTAGGACCGTCTCGTAGGTGTCAGTGTAGTCCACTTGAGAGAGGTCACAGGCAGCCTATTCAGGATAATGACACATTCGCATATGGAAGGATTACTGAGACTAATCCTAAGGGGTGACGGTTACAGATCTTGAAATAAATATCAAAAAACATTGACCGTAAACTGGGAGCATCAACGCATGTACACGACTTACTTCATGGAAAACCCTAATCCCAGATAACGCATGCGCAAGATGTTGCCGTTTTCAAAACCTAATTTCCAAATTGCGGCGAGCGACTTGTGGTCTCTTCATGCTAAGGTGACATTTTAGATCTAGATCCATGCAGGCCAACATGTGGAATAAATGAGGGGTTGTTACCCACTAAAAAAAGGATTCACGCCTAAGGTATACCAGGCTGTTCAATAGGTTTTATCGTTCGATAAGAAAAACACAATTTTATGGTTCAAAATACACTTTATTATTCAGTATAATCTCCCTGAACATTTATAAACTTGAGAAAAAAACCAAAAATTAGTAAAAAAATAAAAAATAAATTCAAAAAAAAATCCAAGCCTCATTCATAGGGATGAATCGACGCACAATATCTACTTTATTCTTTTCAAAAACGCTCCAAATGTTGCCGAGAAAGTCGCATTCGAATGTATTCTTGTTTCATTAGCTTTCTGAAACCCAAAATTTCACTTGAAATATGGCTCACACTTCCTATTGAGATGTGTATAGCCTCTACTAAATCTCTCTCTGTCAATCGACAATCTTCCAAAACCATATCCTGTATTTTGGCTATGATTTCTGGTGTTGATGCGCTTTTTGGACGTCCTTCACGTGGATAGTCTTCAAGGCTTGTACGACCACGTTTAAATTCAGCAACCCATCTTTCTACTGTTCTAATTGTAGGTGAACAATCATTATACACTTTTAACATTCGTTCGTGTATTTCTTTTGGTGCTACATCTTCCAAAAATAAGAATTTTATCACTGCATGATATTCAATTTTTCCATTGCTGTGACACGGCGACACTAAATGGCTTGTGAACAAAGAATGAATTGACAGATTGAAATGAAACTTCACATACGTCCACATGAAGAGTGTAGCAACAAAACAAAAAAATTTGGGCTAGTAGCAACGCTCTCTCTTATCGAACAACAAAACTTATTAAACAACCTGGTACTCTATGTACTTTTTTCGGAGCGCTTGTCCAGTTCAAACATGAGCTTATCTAATTCGATTCCACTTCAGGATGCACACTAAAGTTGAACAAAAAAAAAAGCTCGACTTAATATGTAAAGGGTTCCTTTATGCGGAAATCATGCGCGAAACGCCTGAAAAAGAGCGGAAAGGCGATTCTCGGAACACGAAAAGCATAAAAATTCAAAAATCATCTGAAGTTTTTTTTCTCTCCAGATGGCCCAATATTTTTGCGTTCCGCAGCACTGTAAATTTTCATTTACCGATTTACCGACTCGACCCTGGAATTTGGGTTACATGTACTGTGCTTTTCGGGACCGAATTACGATCCACATTTGAAGCGCCCACTTTTAATCGGGCACGTGCCCCACTCTGAGAATTTTGGCCGACAAATAGCAGCGAATTAGCCGCGAAATAGCTCACCAGGCTCCGCAGCGGCTCCTGGTGGGCTATTTCGCGGCTGATTCTCGGCCAAGACTCTCGGAGAACGATTACCGGGCATCTCGTCCACGCAGTGGGCGAGGCGTGTTCAACGCATGCGTGTATGCGCGTATCCTGCTTCCTTCTTTCCGCAGACTCTCTCTCTCTCATTGAATTCGGCACACGCACGCGAAGAAACAGAGGCAAATCCGTTCACAAATAGTATTCGGGAATGGAACACAACCGCACCAGCACAACGGAGTGTGCTCTTCTTGTCAGGTCTATATACTTAATCGCAACAGGCACGAACTGTCTCCCTTCAAAAACTCCCTTAATAATCAATTCATCACTGGAAAATCACAAACATACCGCTCCCATGACATAAGAGAATTAATTGTGTCTATATTAAACCCACTAACCGCATTAGATGACGACAACAGAAGTGGAACAACCGAGAGCGAGGTGGTTTGCTCTGGAATTCTCTGAACGCAAAATCGCAATCACGAGAAAACAGGACTGGCACAGTTCTATTCGGAGCAGGTGACTTTTTCAAGAAACGAGATTCTGAGCAAATCAGGGATCGTAATCAAAAACGTCGCGAGATCAACGAGGACTCCTTTTACTGTACGCGGTTCAAACGATGTGTAATGCTGAGGATAGACCGACAAATGATGAATTTTGTTTTCCGAAGTGTTGCAAGAATTGTAACCCTGGTTATTTCGCCGGTGTGACTTGTTTTTTTTTCTTCCTCTACCTTCGCTCATAGAGTAATTCCGGGGAAATAGGCCTCGAGTATAACACGAATTCTCATGCCTTCACCCACCGTAATCCTTAGAACTACTGCGATCACCTTGGGTAAGCGACCTCTAGTGACGACATACGAGTGATACTTTTGATGGGGCCGCCGCTGCCAAACAACGCTAGTCTAACAAGGAAATTCCCTCTGACTGTCCGAGAAAGGGCAGGAAAAAATTAATCAAAGAAAGGAGTAAATTTTGAAAAAAAAAACTTGTTAATATTTCCGGAATGATGCCTTGAGGGTTATCGGCACAGTGAACCTTCTACAGTTCATCTACGCAATAGCATCCGCTCCGCAAGTGCGCCGCGGCGAAAAAAAAAAACAAAAACCGCCCGGGTAATCTGACATTCCTGTCTGAGAATCCTCGAAACCGCGCCGCAACACGTTTTCGCAATCAGCGGGCACTTTGAGCGTGACTGAACGCGGTTGCGTAGATGAACTGTATGATCCTGTCAGGCCCCGTTCAGTATTAGATTGACGGAACCGAGAACAAGCTTCGGGGTAGGTTTGAATCTGCCGGATAGGTGCCTCAAAGCTGTCCGGTCGTAACCTGAGAGACAGGTTCGCGGGAAGTTCGTGACGATTTCTACCAGATAATGGTCGAATCTGTTCACTCGGTTTATCCAGAAAGCTGCTTTTTTCGAACCACTCGTTGAAAATGACCTTATCCTCGCGTTAATCGTTTCGGGTGGATCCGGAAATTTTGAGACCCCGTACGAATTCTCATGCTTCATACCATCAAAGAAAACCTTCTCGAGCGGGGGAAGAGGTGATCAAAAAATTCATATCTTTTTTCCTAGGGATTTTTGAAAGCATTACTTCCCTGGTGTGGGTGGCAACCGAATGCATTTATGAGCAACTGGATCAACAATAGGATCAGACCACTAATTCTTGAGTTTTACTCTAAGAGTTTCAACCGAGAAATAGCCGAGAAATAGCAAACCAGGCCCCGCAGCGGCTCCCTGGTACGCTATTTCCGGGCTGTTTCGCGGCTATTTCTGGGGTTTTCACGGAACGTAAAAGAAGTAGCCGAGAAACAGCTCAGTTATAACAGAGAAACAATGGGAAATAACCAAAAGTAACCAAGACGCAACCGTCGCCGGCTCGCCTAGCCACCATCTGGGGCCGCCAGCGGTTGAGCAAGGCCTCCAGAGGCTGAGCGAGGTCCAAGTACATCAAACTAGGGTAATTGAATCAACGGTGTTGAGATCTGAACCATGCCCTGAAATGCGCCGCAAACCTGCCTGGAGAGCATTAATTCACCGACTAGTTCGCGGCTATTTCGCGGCGAGCATTGTTTGGCGGCTATTTCGTGGCTATCTAGCGGCAAGCAGGCTTTTCGCGACTATTTCGCGGCTATTTTTCGGCTAAAACTCTCAGAGTAGCCGCAGCTAATTGCTGTAAAGTGTTGTACCAAAGTGCCCATCTCACGCGTTGCTCCTAACGTAAGGTATTACGATGCTTGCAACTGTATTAGGGTGGTAAAAGCCGCGACTCTTGACTTTTTGGATAAGGATCGGTCACCACGGATTTTTATGATTTCTGATATGTGTGCACAATGTCCCGATACATCTTTTCCGGTCGCACTGAGAAAGCGCTCCTGCGTCAAACTTGAGACTGCAAAACCGCTCCTCATTCTACTTTCCTATTGTTCCCTTTTTGTTAAAACGTTTCTGTCGCGAACCAAGCCACTTTCACTTGGGAGACTAATTTTGGATGGCATTGTTCCCTTTCTCTTGATATTACGAAGTAATATCACTGAAAAATCTTCAATACTCATCAACCAGTATGGACTGATAGGATAATCAGTGAGCATCAACTTGTGATACACGCTACAAATGAAGGGCTACTCACATTTTGCGACGATGCGCACATAATACATTGAGCGCACGCACTTTCAACAACGCCATCTATACACCTCCTACGACGCTTTGATGACGTCATCAGATGCCCTATGAACTTTACACGACATCCTGACGACGTCAACAGATGCTCTGTGCACTTTCCACGACATCCTGATGACGTCATCAGATGCACTGTAAACTTTCCACGAAGTCCTCATGACGTCATCAGATGCCCTGTGCACTTTCCACGACGTCCTGATAACGTCATCTTAAGCTCAGAGTACTCTCCACGACGTCCTCATGACGTCATCAGATGCCCTGTGCACTTTCCAAGACGTCCTGATGACGTCATCAGATGCACTGTAAACTTTCCACGACGTCCTGATGGCGTCATCAGATGCCTTATGCACTTTACACTGCATCCTGATGACGTCATCAGATGCTCTATGCACTTTAAACGACATCCTGATGACGTCATCAGATGCCCTATGAACTTTACACGACATCCTGATGAGGTGATCAGATGCCCTATGAACTTAACAGACATCCTGATGACGTCATCAGATGCCCTATGAACCTTACGTGACATCCTGATGACGTCATCAGATGCCCTATGAACTTTACAGACATCCGGATGGCGTCATCTGAAGCTCAGAATACTCTCCACGACGTCCTGATATCGTCATCCGAAGCCCAGAATCCTCTCCACGACGTGCTCATGACGTCTTCAGATGCCATGTGCACTTTCAACGACGTCCTGATGACTTGATCAGATGTCCTATGAACATTCCACGGCACACTGATGACGTCATCAGATGCCCTATGAACTTCACAGACATCCGGAAGACGTCATCAGATGCCCTATGAACTTTACACGACGTCCTGATTACGGCATCAGATGCCCTATGAACTTTACAGACATCCGGGCGTTGTCATCTGAAGCCCTATGAACTTTAAAGGACATCCTGATGACGTCATCAGATGCCCTAAGAACTTTACACGACATCCGGGAGACGTCATCAGATGCGCTATGAACTTCACAGACATCCGGAAGACGTCATCAGATGCCCTATGAATTTTACACGACATCCTTACGACGTCATCAGATGCCCTATGAACTTTACACGACGTCCTGATTACGTCATCAGATGCCCTATGAACTTTACAGACATCCGGGTGAAGTCATTCGAAGCCCTATGAACTTTAAAGGACATCCTGATGACGTCATCAGATGCCCTAAGAACTTTACACGACATCCGGGAGACGTCATCAGATGCGCTATGAACTTCACAGACATCCAGAAGACGTCATCAGATGCCCTATGAACTTCACAGACATCCGGAAGACGTCATCAGATGCCCTATGAACTTTACACGACATCCTGATGAGGTCATCAGATGCCCTATGAACTTTACAGACATCCTGATGACGTCATAAGATGCCCTATGAACTTTACGCGACATCCTGATGACGTCATCAGATGCCCTATCAACTTTACAGACATCCGGATGGCGTCATCTGAAGCTCAGAATACTCTCCACGACGTCCTGATATCGTCATCCGAAGCCCAGAATCCTCTCCACGACGTTCACTCGCGACATCTTCAGATGCCATGTGCACTTTCAACGACGTCCTGATGACTTGATCAGATGCCCTATGAACATTCCACGGCACACTGATGACGTCATATAAGCCCAGAGTTCTCTCCACGACGTCCTGATGACGTCATCTGGAAATCAGAATACTCTCCACGACGTCCTGATATCGTCATCTGAAGCCCAGAATCCTCTTCACGACGTTCTCATGACGTCTTCAGATGCCATGTGCACTTTCAACGACGTCCTGATGACTTGATCAGATGCCCTATGAACATTCCACGGCACACTGATGACGTCATATAAGCTCAGAATTCTCTCCACGACGTCCTGATGACGTCATCTGAAGCCCTAAGAACTTTACACGAAATCAGGAAGACGTCATCAGATGCCCTATGAACTTCACAGACATCCGGAAGACGTCATCAGATGCCCTATGAACTTTACACGACATCCTTACGACGTCATCAGATGCCCTATGAACTTTACACGACGTCCTGATTACGTCATCAGATGCCCTATGAACTTTACAGACATCCGGATGACGTCATCTGAGGCCCTATGAACTTTAAAAGACATCCTGATGACGTCATCGGATGCCCTAAGAACATTACACGACATCCGGGAGACGTCATCAGATGCGCTATGAACTTCACAGACATCCGGAAGACGTCATAAGATGCCCTATAAACTTTACACGACATCCTGACGACTTCATCGGATGCCTTATGCACTTTACACGACATCCTGATGACGTCATCAGATGCCCCATGAACTTTACAAACATCCGGATGACGTCATCTAAAGCTCAGAGTACTCTTAATGACGTCCTGATAACGTCATCTGAAGCTCAAAATCCTCTCCACGGCGTCCTGATGACGTCAACTGGAGGCCAGAATCCTCTCCACGACGTCCTCATGACGTCATCAGTGCTCAATCCCCGTCTAGGCGGAGATATGCTGTACCTCATCTAAAACCACTATAAGACGAGCGACCTACCCCTTTAAAAATCTAAATTCCAGCTTCAAAAAAATAGCTGATTTTCTCACGGAAGAGACAGCGAGAGAGTGTGGGGAGAAGGAGACGAAGCGTACGCGCGCATACGCACGCGATGAACGGAAATAAATTTCACTCGGAAACAGAGGGTACATATGTACATACACAGATTGATTCTTGAAACTGCCTTTTCGGATGTCTGAGGAACAAGGATTCAAAATCGTGTAGGGCCTCATAGTGATTCTATGTAGTTAGGATAATTATTGAATTAATGACTACAACCATAGGTTATCGAATGAGAGCTGCCAGCAATAAGCAGCAACGAAAGGTGAGAACGAGATAGCAATGAATCTTTCGGTCTCTTCCGTCTCCGGCGTTTTTTAACAATTTTTCTTCCCTTTCCGAAAAGTCCGAAAATGATCTCCGTACAGCCCTGCTCCCAGTGAAGCCCTCCACATTTTTTTGGTTAACGGTTATTGGTGACCGGTAAAGGGTCATCCAATAACGGTCAACGGTCAACTCAGCCGTTAACTATTATGAATGCTGTGTGAAACAGGAAAAAAATTTAAAATTTCCCGCGAAATTCTTTTTTTTTGTCAAGGGTTCAAAAATTCATAGAACCGTCAAAAATCGTGTTCTGGTCTAGGGAATGTGTGAAGTAGTCGTAAAAAGGCTAACTCCAATCAAAAGTGCGGTTTTCAAGGTCCTAGAAAACGGTGGTAACACTTCTATAACTCAAACACTGATTCGAGTTTCAGAATCAACGCTTTCGGAGGGGGGGAGGGTGTTTTATATCCAAGGAACGGAGTACAGGAATACAATTTATATCACTATCAGGTTAAATCGGGCACTTTCCAAATTTGATGGGATAACCACCAGTGGGGCGAGTGTGGGGCAGCGGCAAGAGGCGGCACTGTCACGCACCCGGTCGAGTGGTCGATCCTCACCCAAAGTCAGCCAGGCCTTCTATCCCTCCGGGGTTGGTAAATTGGTACCACACTTGTCTAGGAGGATAAAATCACTGACTTAAATATCGGCTTGCCCCAGCAAGTCATTGTGTAGGCCCTATACACACTCAAAAGCCTATACGACTTCGAATGGAAGTCCAGTGTGTGGCGCATCTCCAGAGGATTGATATACGCCAAGAACTATATCCTTTATCTTTAATCACCAATAGGCACTTCTCATATCAAATGGAGCTTTTCGGGATTAAGCAGTTTGTCTTGAAATTTGTGCAGTCTAATAAAAAAGCGAGCATATGTATATGTATGTAAGTGAAAAAATTTTCCACTCAAATTCATGGCCATCTTCAGGCCTGCTATCCCTTCGCAATACCAGATCAAAAATATGTAGACATTTTCGAACTATTCGCTGAACAACTTTCATGTTTTAATTGCTTTCATGTTTCTGCGTCTTGTATGTATAGATTAATTTTTGAAACTGCCTTTTCGAATGTCTAAGGGACTAGGATTCAAAATTGTGAAGGGCCACAGAGTGATTCTATGTACTTCGAATAATTATTGGTTTAATGGCAAAACCATAGGTTATCGGATGAGAGCTGCCAGCAATAAGCAGCAACGAAAAGTGAGAATGAGAAAAGCAATGAATCTTTCGTTCTCTTCCGTTTACCTTTGTTTTTTAGCCATTTTTCTTCCGCTCCGTTTCAGAAAAACTAAAAATGATTTCCGCACAGCCCTGCTCCCAATGAAGCCCTGCACAATTTTTGGTTAAAGGCAGTGGTCACGATGAAAAACGTTATAGAAAAAACTACAAAAATCAGCTTAGATAAAAAACAGCTGAAAAACTATAAAGGTAGAGCGGTGAAAACGGGCTAGAATTAGAGTTTCTAAGGCCCAAAGCAGCCAGTTCGTGCACACGTGCACAGCGATGACGAATTAGATCGCAGTCTCATGCCGAGCAGTCAAAAATCATCGACATTCAGAGGACGAAATAAATGCAAATTTACCTAATAAAAACAGTTGAACAATGAAAGCAAGCACTTCAGTCAATGTTCTTGACTAGATGTGTACAGGCCATAAAACGGCCAAAGTCTCACCGTCGACTGCGTACCACGCGCTGCGCGACCGCACGCGCGTCGGAAGCAGACGAGTTTTGGCCGCCGCGCGACGAGTTTCGGCAGCCGCGCGGAGGCCGAAACGTCGCGCGGCGACCGGAACTCGTCGCGCGGCGGCCAAAACTCGTCTGCTTCCGACGCGCGTGCGGTCGCCCAGCGCGTGGTACGCAGTCGACGGTGAGACTTTGGCCGTTTTATGGCCTGTACATAAATCCGAAGCTGCATTGATTGAAATTCAATTTCAAGCCAGCTTATGTTCTTGATATAAGAGGTCATCGATGCCGATGATATGGAGTGAGCTCGTCCACCGTCAAAAGACAAGAAAGTTCAGGCTTCAAATTTTGCCCAAAACAATGGTTTTTTCGCGATTTTTTCTTATAGGTCCTACTACTCGAGACCCGATAAAGGGTTTAGAGAGAAAAAGACGACAAGCATATTTGATCGTGACCACTGCCTTTAACGGTTCCTCGCCACCGGTCAAGGGTCACGAGTGAACGGTCATTGGTCAGCTCAGCCGTTAACTATTATGAATGATGTGTGGAACAGAAGAAATTTTGAAAAATTCTTCGCGAAATTTTCTTTTTTCAAGTGTTCGTAATCTGATTAAACCGTCAAAAATCGTGTTCTGGCCCGGAAAATGTGTGAAATAGTCGCCTAAAGGCTGACTCCAATCCATAGTGCGGTTTTCAAGGTCCTAGAAAACGGTGATAACACTTCTATAGCTCAAACACTGATTCGAGTTTCAGAATCAACGCTTTTGGAGGGGGAGGGGTGTTTTTATATTTAGGGAACGGAGTACAGGAACACAATCAATATCACTTTCAGGTCAAATCAGGCCTTTTCCAAATTCGAATAGATAATCACCAAGAGACTTCTCATCTCAAACAAAGATTTCTTGGGAGTAAGCAGTTGGTCTTGAAAATTGTGCAGTCTATTAAGAAGCGAGCATATTTGTACAGTTTACCGCAATGTTAAAAGGACATGGAGCGGTTGCGGTCACTTGCGGTGCCAACTCTGCAAAAGTGCTTTTATTTTTGCCAAAAATACACAGCTCGGACGAGCTCACCCTCTGCGACTCCCCGTTTCTATCAAATGAGCCAACAGTTATGGTGTGCACGGGAAGGATTACCCCAATGGATACTGTTATGTGATAAGGCGCCAAGCATCTATCATTTCATCCCTGTTGTTGATTTCGGGGGATAAGCGCCTTATCTCAAGAGCTTCCAACACTTTTCTTTCCAGAGGAGATTCCAGTGAGGCGTGCAAGACTGTAACTTTCACTGACGGAGGGCTTTCCAGAGCATGATGTTGTGTGCGATGCTGTGAAAAGCCATTGTTCGGGTATGCGTTGGGGTTCCTTAGAGCTCGCAGATGTTCGTCAAGCCGTTTGTGTAGTGGCCGCATGGTCTCTCCAACGTAATTTTGCGCACAGCCTTCGCGTGTAATCATATACACAGTGCCACGAAGTTGGCAGATTTTCTTCTCTGTTCAATATAGACAGTTGCGTCGACCGCATTTCTCTTCGTAAAGTCTCGATTAAGTCAGAATTTGCTTCAAAGTCGGTGGTGGACGTAGAACGAGCTTTACTGGTAGTACGGAACTCTTGACGATGTGGTTCAACATCCTAGCATGGTCCTCGTTTACATACCCTGCTAATTGATTAGGTGTGCTATGTATTTGATTATTACAGACTCGAGATAGAGTGACTATAGAATATAGAATAGAGACTATAGAATAAGACTATAGAATAGATTCTCCAAGATATTCTATAGATATATACTATATATATTCTATATACTATAGAATAGATTCTCCAAGATAAAATTTCTCCAAGATAGGCAGAAAAACTAAAAATCGATACTGAGCTTGGACTGTGGCTTTAAAGGCAGTGTTCACGACAATCTCGTTCTCAAAGTATCGGTGTGACACACTAAGTTGGCAGATGCTGGAGGGGATAGGGTCGAAGAAAGCAACGAAAAGTGGCCAGAAATCAATAAAAACGGCTTTGAAAGCTATCCTGGTGCGCCTACCTATCCCGGTCCGCCCCCAATCGGACGAGCTTATGGCGCCGCACACGTTTCGATGGCGAATCGCCAAGCAACTCTGCCGCGATTAGCATAATCGATTGACGCAGAATTCGCGATTAGGGCGCGCTTGCCGAAATCAGCAGAGCCCATGATTCTCGTCCACGCCCTGAATTTAGAAACCGTTATTTTGACTTATTCTGGACTTTTTTCCTCTCTGTTTCTTCACTACTAGTTACCTCACGACCGAACAATCCCATTTTTGGGTCGAACTCGAGTGCGATATTAACGTGAACACTGCCTTTAAGCACCTGTATTAATCCCTGACCATTATCGAATTGCGCGGACTATTTCTCGTTCGAATCCTTGCTACTATCCAATAGCTCATTCACAGCTACTGTGAATTTCATCCAGTGAGTAGTATACCGAAGCGCTAATCGAAGACTATGTGAGGCTCATGGAATTACATCAGCTCGCGATTGCGACATTAAACACGCTAGTGCACACGTAGCATTCGGAGAACTGATACTTTTTCCAATCATCAGCTCCACCGCTTTTCGAGTATACTTTAGAACGCAAGCAAAAGCAGCTCCCGGCGCACAAATTGGAACACCCAAAGATCTACCAATATAGGGCCCACGCGAACTCCACGGATACATATTCCACATAATCGAACACTCCATATAGAGTCTCAGATTGCTTTGGGGAGATCATTGCAGCAACGCCTATCACTCCAAGTGTAGTTCCTCCAGGCGAGCCGATCGTGGACAAAGCTGGACCGCTATTCTCGGCCGATGCATCATGTGCTGAAGCGGGAGTTGAAGCGGTGAAAATGACTGTAGGATAAGGGGAGAAGGTTACAAAGAAAACGAGGTTGTTCAGTGAAAACGAAAACTCAAAGTAAAATTAAGGGTACCTCTTATTCTCGATCGTGATCGCCCAGTTCCTCCGGATACCAGAGAAATTCCACCAGCTAAATAGGGCCGCTTCTTCGCCAGCTAAAAAAACAATAGATGACCCCGACCTCAAACAGCAGAAAATAGAGATGATAAATCCGCCTCTGGGAGTGCTTCAGGACGGATGCAGAGACCGGAATCCTCATTGTTAGAGGTGAAATGAGCTGAATTGAATAAATATCAAAAAATTCCGGAGATAGCTCACCAAGGATGAAAAAAAAACATAAGAATAATGGCTCTGTTTGCCTAAAATTTCGAAAAACTTGGGTCGCGACGCCGATGCGTCGCGATTGGAGCTTCTCCCTGGAGCGCATTATCTGTTGATATGTAGATAGGAGCACCTTCTCTGGTCAGTCCCGATTTCGTCGGGACATTCCCCCACCATGCAAGGGTTCGTGCGCCCTAACCTCAGGAAGAGAAAGTGAGACATGACATCGCCTACCACAAAATCGCTTATGGCCTTCTTCGCCCAATAAATCCGATTTTCTATTGTTTGGCACTGAGCGTCTCTAGACCGAATGCCAGTCCGCGATTGCGTCTTGGAACGCTTTGCGGCCGCCCGCGCTCGAATCGATCGAGTTTCCAGCGCGAAGGCTGACTCGATGTGGCTTTTTTTACAGTTTTCTCCAATTGTGGTGAGCGCGAAGCGCTCAACAGATTTGGCTTTGATTCGTTATCGCGCAACCCCTGATCTCAGTATCAGAGTCCGGAGTATTTTGTTCTGTTTTCAGTTTCGAAAACCCATCTAGAGTCAACAAGTGGGCTGCGGCGCTGGAAAGCCTTCCGACTCAAAAGAGCGCGGCCGCAAAGCTTGTCGAGCAGGGATGAGCGGAACTCCGTTTTTCGCTGGTTTTTGGCCTTCCAATTTCCATTTACGTCTTCTAAAAAAGTCCGAAAAAATCGGAAATACCGGAGATTAGAATTTTTAACACTTTTCCTTGCCAAATTCTTAGGGAGTATGAAATCGAATTCCAGGTCCGTCTTCTTTTTTTCTCAGAAAGCCAGGGTTATTTGTATTTGCATTATTCATTAATTTACCTACTATTTATACTTGCCTTACTCCTTGTGTGTGGCTGTGAGTCTGTGTGTGTGAGAATCAACGAACATTCGGTCTGTTTTTTTTCAAAATTGACGCAATTCTTAAACCAAAAATTTATTTTTTTATTTAGTATAGCCAATTACAAATAAAATCGTTAAAAAACAGAGAAATAGCAAACCATGATTGGCCACAAGACAGCAAGAAAATAAATTAGTAGCCGAGGGGCAACGAAATTCTGGCTGTAAACGAGCTATTATTGAAATACAGTCTGAGTGATAGTATTGATTCATATGTTGGACTTCATATATCTCACCAGTACTGCTGACCCACTTGACCGCAGTAAAATCTACCAACGCCTAGGCACGCAACTGGATATCCATTCCCGGGCGGGCTCGGTATCTCAAGAGCCTCTTTAAACTGGTACCCACAAAGGGCGATTGCGAAGGAAGGAGAGCAGTCGGGCCAGCAGCAGTGAATTTGCCCGGTATGTATTGAGATGATAAATTATGAAGACGAATCTTTAGAACTTTCTAAGAAATATCCAAATAGCACAGTTGGGTCACGCATTTGAGTCGCGATTCGGCTACTCATTTACGAAGTAACAAAAATAAAACAAATCTGTGTGAAAAAAACAAGACAAAGACACGCGGGGCTACTAAATACTGCGCCACCAATCCTACATGATACCAGCAAGAACAATGAGGGGAGTGAGACGTTTTCAAAGCGATTATATAAATTTAATTTAATTATTTTCGGCCTTGCTCTCCATTGTTAAAAACTCGACTAGATAACGCCTGCGCAAAATGCTGCCCTTTTCCAAACCTAATTTCGAAACTAAGGCGAGTGACTTGTGGTCTCTTCATGCTACGGTGACATTTTAGATCTAGATCCATGCAAGCCAACATGTGGAATGAATGAGAGGTTGTGACCTACTGAAAAATAGTTCACGCCAAATAGGTGTTTGGCATGTTTGTATCCGAAGTATACCACTTTTTTTAGAAGTGATTTAAGGCTCTTGTCCAGGTTTCAAGCAGGCCAAACATAAAACCACCTCGATTCCACTACATTATACACACTGAAAAGTTGAAATAAAAAGCTCGACTCAATAAAGAAAACGTCATTTTACACGGAGGTACCGACGATGGCCGGGCATCTCGCCCAAACAGTGATTCCACACATGTGCCAGGACTACTTGCATGCGGGAATCTCCCTTTCCCTCCAAGACAGATTATTCACACCGAGACCTATCATTTAGAGGCCAATAGTAAACGTTCGGACTGATGCCAAAGCAGCTATGGAGACGAGATTCCACAGAATCTGGGGCTTTTAGACTTTCGAAGCTTTTTCTGATCAAACTCACCGGCGGCCGGCTGGTAAGTACCAGTCAGCCGCCAGCGAGATTTAAACCACCCGCGCCAGCCGCGCTTAAGGTTCAAATGTTATTTTCTTCAGGAAACAAACCATGGACCTAACTATACATTTTGCTACCAAAGAGGTCCAGGCTGTTCCCAATGGGTACATACCCTCGATGCCCGAGCAGCTCGCAGGGAGGAGCCTGGCCTGAGTTGCGGCTCGTTTCAATAAGAGGTGAGCGAGTGGCCGTGTGATGTTCCGGCCCCAGCCCGGGCACCTGGTAGTCGATGGCGATGGTCACCACCGCATCGAATACCAGGTGCCCGGCCTGGGGCCGGAACACCACATGGCCACTCGCTCAATTCTTTTCAAAACGAGCCGCAATGCAGGGGGTGGTGGCCATCGACACCCCTGAGGAGGCGGGAGAAACGGGGGAGGAGCGAGGTTTCTGATTGGACGCTACGCGGGGCTAGGCCGTGTTGCGTCCAATCAGGAACCTCGCTCCTACCCCGTTTTTCACGCCTCCTCGGGGGTGTTGATACACGATGGCCACCACTCCAATGCAGGCCAAGTCCTCCCTGTGAGCTGCTCGGGCGTCGAGGGTACCCTTAAAGGCAGTGGTCGCGATAGAATATGCTTGTCTTCTTTTCCTCTCTAAACCCTTTTCTGGGTTTGGAGTAGAAGGACCCCGTTTTTCACGCCTCCTCGGGGGTGTTGATACACGATGGCCACCACTCCAATGCAGGCCAAGTCCTCCCTGTGAGCTGCTCGGGCGTCGAGGGTACCCTTAAAGGCAGTGGTCGCGATAGAATATGCTTGTCTTCTTTTCCTCTCTAAACCCTTTTCTGGGTTTGGAGTAGAAGGACCAATGAGAAAGAATCGCGAAAAAACCGCTATTTTGGGCCATATTTGAAGCCTAAACTTTCTTGTCTTTTGATGGTGGACGAGCCCTCTCCACATCATCGGCAGCGATGATCTCTGATATCAAGAACATCTGCTGGCCTGAAATTGGATTTCAATCAATGAACATCATCCTTCGGACTCATCTAGTCACAAACATTGCCTGAGGTGCTTGCTTTCATTGGTAAACTCTTTTCATTACGTAAATTTGCATTTATCTCTACCTCTGAATGTCGATGATTTTTGACTGCTCGGCATGAGGCGACGATTTTTTTTTGCAGCGGTGTGCTCGTGTGCACGAATTAGCATCTTTGGGCCCTAGAAACTCTGATTCTAGCCCGTTTTTCACCGCGCTACCTTCATAGTTTTTCAGCTGTTTTCAATCTAGGCTGATTTTTATAGTTTTGTAGATAACGCTTTTCATCGCGACCACTGCCTTTAATATCGGGGCGAGTGTTACTCGCTCCAACGCATACGTGTGTGCGCGTATCCTGCTTCTTTTACACCGCAGGCTATCGCTCTCTCGTTTCACCCCGCACACGCATGCGAAGGAACAAAGGGGAATCGGTTCACAAATTGTATTTAGGAATTGAACACAACCGCACCAGCGCATATTCCCCGAAAACGGCCTGTACTCTTCTTTTCAGGTCTATATACTGATTCACAACAGTCACAAACTGCCCTAAATCAAAAACTTCCTGAACAGACAATTCATCACTGGAAAATCATAAACATACCGCTGGTATGACAGGTGAGAATTGATTGTGTCTATATTAGGTCCACTAACCGCATTGAATGACGACAACAGAAGTGGAACAACCGAGAGCGAGGTGGTTTTCTCTGGAATTCTCTGAACGCAACATCGCAATCACGAGAAAACAGGACTCTGGCACATTTCTATTTGGAGCAGGTGACTTTCTCGAGAAACGAAATTCTGAACAAATAAGGGATCTTAATCGAAAACTTCGCGAGATCAACGAAGACTCCTTCTACTGTACACACGACTTTGGCGTGAATCTTAGAAGTGTTTTTGAAGCGTTCGAAGTACGTTTTTGACCATTTTCGCCTGCTAGATAGGAGTGAAAACTCAGAAAACGTGCATCAAACGATAAGAGATGCTGGCGTAGAGCGACTGATGATGAACTTGCCGATGTGAAAAGGAAGACTATAGAATAGAGTGACTTGTGGTCTCTTCATGCTACGGTGACATTTTAGATCTAGATCCATGCAGGCCAACATGTGGAATAAATGAGGGGTTGTTACCCACTGTAAAAAAAGGATTCACGCCTAAGGTATACCAGGCTGTTCAATAAGTTTTGTCGTTAGATATGAAAAACACAATTTTATGGTTCAAAATACACTTTATTATTCAGTATAGTTATTATATATGAAACTTCACATACGTCCATACGAAGAGCGTACCAACAAAACAAAAAAAATTGGGCTAGTAGCAACGCCCTCTCTTATGGAACAACAAAACTTATTAAGCAACCTGGTACTCAATGTATGTACTTTTTTTCGGAGCGCTTGTCCAGTTCAAACATGAGCTTATCTAATTCGATTCCACTTCAGGATGCACACTAAAGTTGAACAAAAAAAAAAGCTCGACTTAATATGTAAAGGGTTCCTTTATGCGGAAATCATGCGCGAAACGCCTGAAGAAGAGCGGAAAGGCGATTCTCGGAACACGAAAAGCATAAAAATTCAGAAATCATCTGATATTTTTCTTTCTCTCCCGATGGCCCAATATTTTTGCGTTCCGCAACAGTGTAAATTTTCATTTACTGATTTACCGACTCGACCCTGGAATTTGGGTTACATGTATTGTGCTTTTCGGGACCGAATTACGATCCACATTTGAAACGCCCACTTTGAATCGGGCACGTGCCCCACTCTGAGAAGTTTGGCCTACAAATAGCAGCGAATTAGCCGGGAAATAGCTCACTAGGCTTCGCAGCGGCTCCTGGTGGGCTATTTCGCGGCTGATTCTCGGCCGAAACTCTCGGAGAACGATTACCGGGCATCTCGTCCACGCAGTGGCCGATTCGTGTTCAACGCATGCGTGTGTGCACGTATCCTGCTTCCTCCTTTTCGCACACTCTCGCCCTCTCTCTCATTTCACTCCGCACACGCACGCGAAGAAACAGGGAAATTCATTCACAAATAATATTCAGGAACTGAACACATCCGCGCCAGCGCCTATTTCCCGACAACGGTCTGTTCTTTCCTTGTCAGGTCTATATAGTGATTCGCAACACACACGAACTGTCTCCCATCAAAAACTTCCTTAAAGGCATCGTACACGATGAAAACCGAATTCCAGCTTTCGCGTTCAGTCGGACTAGTGGGTCATAACAATGTCACTCAGAAAGTCTGTAGTTTCAAAATCGCCTCTGAATGAAGATGCGCGTACCACAAAAGAGCTTCCTGGGTTTGGGGGGCCGGCCTTGGGGTCGATCAGTTGTTACAAGGAACAAAACTCCGTGGTCGCTGCCGGCGATCGTGCGTTGACGCGTCGTAGGGCGCAATGTACACGCCACTCGATTTCACGTTCGACATCGATGGAAAGCAGCTGACAGCAATGGACGCAGCAGATTAGTAAACCTTTTTAATTTCGTTCAAGAAAAAATGATCGCTCGTCTGAATGGCGCCCTCGGAGAATTGCTTCCAACGTTGCGCCAAGTAACGAATCGTAAAACTGTTCCTTGTCTTCTTCGCGCAACTATCCCAAGTTGATGTCGGCGGGAACTTCAAATTTGTTTTGAGCTTTCTTCAAATGAATTTTTCTTGAGAAGTTGACGTTTTCGAGGGGGCTTTTCACAACCTTTAGTGACTATAGTGATATAACAACATGAAAACGTCCGAAACCCATGTATGGTTTTCATCGCGTACGATGCTTTTAACAATCTATTCATCTATTCATCACTGGAAAATCACAAACATACCGCTCCCATGACATAGGAGAATTAATTGTGTCTATATTAAACCCACTAACCGCATTAGATGACGACAACAGAAGTGGAACAACCGAGAGCGAGGTGGTTTGCTCTGGAATTCTCTGAACGCAACATCGCAATCACGAGAAAACAGAACTGGCACATTTCTATTTGGAGCAGATGACTTTCTCGAGAAACGAGATTCTCAACAAATAAGGGATCGTAATCGAAAACGTGGCGAGATCAACGAAGACTCTTTCTACTGTACACACGACTTTGGCGTGAATCTTAGAAGTGTTTTCAAGCGTTCGAAGTAAGTTTTCGACCAATTTCGTCTGCTAGGTAGGAGTGAAAACTCAGAAAACCTGCATCAAACGATAAGAGATGCTGGCGTAGAGCGAGTGATGATGAACTTGCCGATGTGAATGGTGTTCCTTTTTCTTCAACTCGCCCTCACAGGGTAACTCTGGAGAATTCGGCCGTGAACATAACGCGAACCCCTAATGCCTTGAAGGCAGCGTACGCGCGAAAAATCCTGATGAATTTTTTCTCTGTTTTGAGCAGGTACAACACCCGCGCTAAGTTTTGTAAAAAAGGGGAGCATCTGGCAAACTTGGCAAAAAAGCGTCAGATGCATGTAACTTTTCATATTCACAGATCAAATTGCTATCTAATTATGTGACTTGTGCGCCAAAGTTCCCTAAAATAGCTTTGTTTCTGAAGGAAATAGTTTTTGCAATTGTTTTCCAAAAAAGTCGCGCTCGGCTAAGTGCGGCGAAACTTTTAGCAGTATTTGTACAAGAAATAAAAGAGCAGTCCGTATACTTTCCTCACAAATTAGGTGCAGGTGAAAGAATCTCAAGGTTTGTGTTGATTTAATTTTCGAAATCCTTCATCAAACACGCTCGAGAACTACCTGAAAAATCGAAGTTTTGTTGCGAAAACCCTGGACTCTTAAATGAAGGATTTCGAAAATTCAATCAAAAAAAATTTCGAGCGCACACCTTTTCCCCATACAACACGAAGTAGTGGCGACACGACTGTTAGCGCATGAACATTCAGCGTTCTCCCCGCCAACAAGTCTTCCGTCCCGCACCGCCAAATCCGCTCTCACTTCATCACGGGGTAAACGCACATTGGCACTTGTTTCCAAAAATATTATACAATGAAACGGTAAATTTGGCCTTCATCAAATACAATCGAGTGACGTTGACAAGTAAAACAAACGGTGAAGGCAGAAAGGGCGAGTCTAACTAGTCTTTTGGCAAAAACATGTTAAACATTATAGATAACAAAATTGAAAATGACAAAGATACTGGGGATGTGAGAGAGATGAAAATGAAAAAATAGACTACAAATCACAAACTAGCGAGCTTATTATAAAGCAGAGGAGAGTACCCCTGTTAAAAAATAACTCCATTTACAAGGTCATTAACCACCGCATTCCATTGTAGATGGCTTTGGAACCACATCCAATGTCCTTCGACTTACTGCCGGACCATCTTATCTCTTGAACAGCACACAGATCTATCCTGCGACGCTTGAGTGCGGCTGCTAACTCACACGAGCGACCCGAAAACGTTCCTACGTTCAGGGTTGCAACGCGAGTCTTGGCGACGTTGTGGGATTTTCGGACTAGCTTAGTTGCCCTCTGATGCCTTCCCTTGTATCAGAGACCCTCGCATACTTTCCTCACTCACCGGGCCTTGTGAATGAGCGTCGGTTCCCGCGGACGCCGTAGCTTTTGTATGAGATCTATGAGCCACCACCATGTGATGTGACATTGGTCCTCCATCGGCCGACTTGTCACGCAAAAGGCCTGTCGCCGGTGCACGGGTGTCCGCGAGCAGCTCACCCCGACAATTACCGGGGAGTCTCCAGTGGCGCCAACTAGGAGGAACGGACTAGCCACCGTTAGGACCGCAAACGGAGTTGCAGTGATTGTTTCTCAACGATTCCGGGATTCGATTGCTGAAGTGGAGCGTTTCGATGATCGGCTTATGAAGATTGTTGTTGTCCCTGAACAACATCATTGTCATGTGTTTTCGGTTCATGCTTCGCAGACGGGATGCTTCAATCAGGCAAAGGATGATTTTTGGGCGCTGTTACACGAAAAGACCTCAGAAGTTCCGGCAGAAGACACATAGTCATCGCCGGAGATTTGAATGGTCACGTCGGTACGACAAAGGAGGGGTATAGCTGTCATGGAGGCTTCGGATACGGAACACGCAATGACGATGGGAGCGCATTCTAGAATACGCAGACTCGAATAATCTCGTTATCACGAATACAAGCTTTCGCAAGCGTCCTTCGCACCTGATTTCCTTCTATAGTGGCAATAACAAGACCCTGATCGATTTCATTCTCGTTCGACGTCGCGATCGGAATCTCGTCACTGATGCGAAGATTGTGACTTTCGAGAGGGTCGCTGCCCAACATCGACCCTTGATTTGCTCCATCAAGATTACCCCGCCGACGCAAAGGCATGACGAACGCTGTGAGCCAGTTCGTATCAAGTGGTGACGACTGAAAGAACAGGAGCTTAACTTTGTTCCGCAAATTCAGCTTCCCCTTGTTACCACAGTCGGTGAAACATGGCAAAACGCAACTGCGGAAATCGCAGAGAGGGTACGATTCGCTCTGGGCGTAAAAAGACCTGGTCGTCGTCAGATAGATAAGCAGACATGGTTGTGGACGGACGATGTCAAGGAGAAGGTGCGAGAGAAGAAGCGCCTCTACCACGCCTTCCTGGACCAAAAGACAATCGAGAACTTGCAGAAGTATCGTGATGGTGAAAGAGATGCCAAGCGAGCTGTAGCCATCGCGAAAGCCGCTCACTATGATGAAGTCATTGGGGAGTTGGACGCGAGGGATGGCGAACGCCTGGTTTATCGTCTTGCTAATTCTCGCCGACACCAAGCGGAAGACATCGAAAAGTTCCATGACATCAATGATGAGCGTGGAGATCTGCTGACGGATCGCAAGAAAGTATTGAAACGGTGGCGCAACTACTTTGAGAGAATATGTACGGAAGAATTTGATCATCCTCCCATCCCCCAAGCTGCGCCTTGCTATGGTCCAGTACAGCGTATCTGTCGGTTGAAGTGGTTGGCTGGGTAGCCTCTAGTATGGGAGTTTCAGAAGACATACCGTCTTGTGCGTCCATTAGCCTCAAATCCGTTAGTCCTCTACGATCGTTACCAACACACTAAGTCGTTACCACAGCCTATAAGTATAGTTGATGCCCAGCTACGAGCGACAACAACAGCTGCAATGAAATATCACGAGGTACAGCTGGCCTAAACCAGGGGTGGTAGTAATCTTGTCTTTTAACACGAGTCAACCACGCGCTCTTGACCGTTGGTTGACCGTGAATCAGCCACGGCTTAGCCGCGGACTGACCACCTCTGTAAAAAGATTCAACTCGTTTTTCAAATGTAAAGTGTGCACTACTTTAGGAAACGCAATCACTACACAGTAAGTCATGTAAAAAGCGATGAACGCATCCGCATCCTCTTTTAAACCTTTAACTCATAACAGTTCGCTGAGGTTTTTGTAGACCACTGGGAACGGTTCGATCTCATCGATCATTATAATTGCAGGACAACATATGGAGAGTTGGGAATTGGAGGAAACAATGGAATTTTCTCAATTTCAAGGCAATAAATCGAAAAAAGAATGACAATTTGTACATTTTCTTGCAGCTGCTAATTTGTACTATATTATCTGTATAGGACATGATTAAAAAACACCAAATAAGACTAAACTGCATTTTCTCATTCAATATTACGTTATAAACAACAAATTGGTAATGCATCAATCATGCTTACTTTGGTAGCCCATGTTTCTACATAGAGCGAGAAAAAGAAATTTTAAAAGTGTGCGTTTTCGAGAAATCAAAGCTAGAAAAAGAGTTGTGTTAACCGCTCACAAAAAGTCCTCCATAGGACTTTTTGCGCGACCGTTCTTCGTCTCTCCACTGCAGGTATATTTCTCACCGTCTGCCGAAGAATCTTCAGCCCCTGGTTCGATGTGTTCGCCGCAGAAAGAAATTGCATTCGAAAATCGCTCAATGACTACGCAAATTTTCATTTCAAAACAGGAGCATCAGTTTCTAAGCCAAGTTTTTCGCCTTCCCCCACTTCCAATCTTGAGAGTAAGCCCTTATTGTTCGTATTGCTTGAGAATAAACCTCTCTCATACCATATTTGCTCCCAAAGGAGCTGGCGATCTGCTACCCAATGACCGCGTGATAGCCACCCGCTTAGCGGCGGTCATCTCGCGGTAAACACGCAGATTACTACCACCCCAGGTTGACGCAACGGGTAGACAAGCTGGATTAAGCGTTTTATCCGCAACGTATCGACAATTTAAAACAGTGTTAGGAATGAGATTCACTTGACTCGTGGAGAGAGTTCGCAGCCTACGAAGTTTTCGGTCGACTATCCAGCCGACACACACGGGCGAGCTATTAGGGCCAGGTGATGGCTCTCCTCGACGTCGATAGCAATGTTCGGGTCCTAGATAGCAAGGCCGTATAACAGGCACCCGCCTCGTCGTAGAATCCCGATCGATGTCGATCAGCCCGTCCTCCTCTGCTATGTCCCCCCAACAACACACCACCGCGTGTTTCTTGAACCCACGTGTGCGCAAGTCCTTGAGTACCACTAGTCCTCGCAGAATGTGGTCACTGCCAAGTAGTCCTTGATTCTCGTCCACCAACACCGTGGTGATGACGGGCGCAGCACCGGAACCTACCTGACAACTTACCACAATCCCCTCACAGTCACTCTATTGAGTGACTCCGATCACGCGCGACGACGCGGCAGACGCTTGACTGATGAGCCACTTCACTGACAGACAGTGAATGGCTGGATGAATGACGACTGGACTAGCCAGCACCGCCAGCCCTCTTATATATAGGCAGTCCCGCCCACCGACGGTCCACCTATCAGCTATCACCTCGCCCTGCTCGTCTACGTGTCTGTGTATCCTGGGGCCTTGAACTCTCTCCCACACTCGACAATCGAGTGATTAATTTCCCCATGCACAAGAGTGCACGAGACAATGCCCAGCCACCGGCTGGCAATAAGAACTACTACTAAGAAAAAGTATTATGTACCATGAAACATGAACAAAACTCAACCAAATGATAGTAACATAACATGACAATATAGAACAACATGGAGACTATATCACTGACCAAGGACGATATCATGACATCTCCCCGGCCTCCAATAGGCTGCTCCACTCAGCCGATTCTTCACACACTATTAACGACGATCACCATATAATCCTCCAGCATAGGAACCACGACGATGGTCACGTTGATCATCCCTGCGGTAGTACCGACTGGGTGAGCGTGAACGTGGTTCAAACCGAACCGTAGACCTTTGACGACGACTGTCATGGTGATCTCGCGCCTCTCTGCGGTCCTCGACGCGTCCATACCGGACAGGAGTTATTTCTCGGTTGCGTCGACCTGAATATTCCTGCCGCAGACGTTCCTGCCAGACTGGAGCCTCCTGCTGGTGATCATACCAACCTGATGACCCTCTACTGTTACGCCGAACTGGAGACTCTCGACGATGGTCACGCCGACCAGTTGAGTTCGAATGGTCTGTCCGACCTGTCGACGCAAAATGTCCACTCTGGACCGGGGATCTCCTGCGATAACCATCGTGCCGATTTGCCTGCTCGAAGTGTTCTTGCCCAATCGATCTTCTGTCATGACCGCACCGTCTTGATGAGTCTTGTCGCTCGCCACGAGCTGGGGATGTGCGTCGTTGATCACGATATGTAGACACTTTATGTCCTCTCCGGACACCCGTATGTCGCTCTTCTCGATCTGGCGAGGCGAGTACCATCCGTCTTTGGTTTTCGACCCAATTATCGATCCTCCGGTTCTCCTGCTTACCTTCTGGCACTGCGGGATCACGCTCCCTTTCTTGCGCGAGCTCCGGTTGTTCCCTTTGCGACTCTGCTTCCGTCTCTGCCCTTTGCTGGCGGAACATTCTTTCCATTTCCGGAGTCCTGTTAAAATGATGCAGGCAGAATTGTAGCTTGTAATGGTCCACTGTGCTGTTGAGAAACTTCTTGACCTGACTAGGTGCATAGCATACCTGCTGATCTTGTTCACGTATTCCGAGTAATCTGTGTGGAACATCTGAAAGCTTCTTCGGCAGTGCGGTACGGAAGCAGGTTGATAATTCGAGGGGCTAGAGTTGGCCTTTGCGCGACTGTCTCTTCAACCAGATCCCTTAGCAGATCGACTCCTTCACCCCATTGTCCTCTATCTTGTGGTCCGGGTACCACGAACAAATCCGATCCTTCCGACACGTTTTGAATCATAGCCATCCATGACACATACCAGTCCTGCGGATCTGCGCCATATGTCGGTGAAAACAATACAATCGCGAATAGTTCTTCCCTAAACCACTCCTGTTGGATGTCGAATGGGGATGTGTAGGCATAGGCCACTTGCCAGACTCGAGAGAATCCATCCACGTAATTTTCAAATCCTGCTGGCAGTATCACGACAGTTCGTTTTCGGTGTAGCTTCGACCAGCACGTCATGGTCCATGGTGTCGCTAGTACTTCCGATCGCAATGCCGATTCATAAATGTACGCCAGGTGGTATGGTTCCTCCCATCTTCTTGGTGGATGGTCTTCATAGTCGTTTCTCACCGCGTGTCTCAACGCGGTGCTGATATGGAGACACCGATCTTTGAGGATCGCATAGGCTACCGCCAGTCCACTCGGTGAAATCGTGTCGTATTGCATATCCAAAATCAGATCTCTCTTCCATTCTTGTGGGACGTTTGTCTGCATCATAATCGTGATAGCTCGTCCCAATTCATAAGGTGTACGCGGGTTACATTCCGGTATTGGTGGATTCGGTATCATTCTGGCCCACGGCAACAATGGGTGGCACTTCAACTTCTGACCTAGGTGGTCGTACGACCCAGGACAGATGAAGTTGATATGTGCGGGGTTCGTCTCATTTGCCACATGACTGCTGAAATAGATACGATTACATTTCATCTTGTTACCTACTCCCATTGTGACTCGTTTGACAGGTGCAGACCCTTTTCTGGGACGTCCCCGCGCCCTGCGCTTTGTGTTTCCCCTTACCGGAGAATCATCGATTCCTGCTGGAACTCGTACCAAGTGGTCGAATTGGACCCTAACGGGCTCCTTCTCCTCTCCAATAAGAGTAACAGTTGCAGAATTCGCACTTGCATCGATGACGCGATACGGCCCCCTCCAGTCCACTGTGAGCTTCGGATGTGACGATTTGCCTTTTTCAGCCGGTGTCTTCATGTAGACTCTGTCCCCTTTCTTTAAGACATCTGAAGACGCGGTTTTCCATTTCTTGTCATATGCCGTCTTGACCGCTTCACGGTATCTGCTAGCATGTTCCATGATACACTTTCTAGCGAGCTTCAGACCGCTCAAGAAGTCCGTTCTATAATCGTCCACATCAACCATGTAGGGAGACAGATGTTCCCTCGGTATCACCAACGATGGATAATGGGGATCTTGCCCATACAAGAGAAAATTTGGGCTTTCTGCTGTTGCCGAATGTGGTGACGAATTGTATGCATACACTACCGCGTTAAGAACCTTGTCCCACTCCGTGGGCACAACGGTTTTCTTCTTCAGCATGCGAACAATTGTTCCATTCGCTCTTTCCGTTACCCCATTCTCTCGCGGACAATATCCTTTGGTGAAGTCCTGTTTAATCTTCAGAATATCACAGAGTGCTGCGAGAACCGCATTCTCGAAGTCCCCTCCGCGATCTGAAAAAATGCATTCCGGCCATCGGCCACCAATGCAAATCCATTGACTAAAAATGACTTTCGCTATTGTGTCGGCTCTCTTATCCGGCACCGGATATGCTCCGAGATACTTGGTGAAATGGTCTATGATGGTCACGATGTATCGATTCCCTCGAGATGTAAGACCCATCTCTAGCACATCAACTCCGATGATCTCAAAAGGACGACTGGCAGATCTGGGCCTCAGTGGTGGGACATTATTTGCTCTCGCATCCGACAGAAAACACCGCTGGCATTGCCCACACCAGGCACGAAGATCCGCTTTCACTCCAGGCCAGAATACCTTTTTACTTAGTTGACTGAACATCTTGTTGGCGTGAAAATGACCACCCAGCACTCCGTTGTGATGCTCGTCAAATACCTGCTTTCTTTTAGCTGCTGGTACTACCAGTGCTGATGATCCATCCTCAGCTAGGAGCCTGAGCTGACCGTCTTCAATCAGGAAATCTTTTGTGCTGAGAACTTTCTGATGACGTGGAAGTCTCACTTCTTTGTCGACACCGCTCTCCACGGCGTCTATCACGTCAATCCAGTCCTTATCCAAGCGCAACTCCTCGAGCCAACTGACCCGTTGAATTGTGCATACCACTTTCTCATCCTCTGTATGGGTTGGTGGTATCACCGTACCGACGTCTACGATTCCACGTGAAAGCGCGTCAGCAACGCAATTGGCTGCTCCTTTTACATGCTCCATCGTGAGATTGTATCGTTGGATTTCCATCGCCCATCGCAATATACGTGGTGACACATTAGATCTCTTGAACAAAGACGTCAACGATGCGTGATCAGTTCTAACCACTGTGTGTACTCCGTATATGAAGTAGTGAAGCTTCTTTAACGCGAATGTGACGGCTAATCCTTCCTGGTCGGTTGGGTGATAGTTTCGTTCCGCTTTGGAGAGAGGCTTGGATGCAAAGTAGACCGGATGTAAAAATCCATCTTCCTGTTCCTGGCACAACACCGCGCCCACGCCAACTCGACTTGCGTCAGTGTAGATGATGAATGGTTTTGCACCACTGCGCGCCTTCTCCACATCCGGTTGCGCCAACACTGGAGCCTGGGTTATCAACGACTTCAGTGCCTCAAACGCTGTCTGTTGCTCAGCTCCCCATTCAAATCTGACCTGAGGACTGGTTAGCAAATGCAAAGGTCTAGCTGTTTGTGCAAACCGCAACACGAATTTCCTGTAATATCCTGCTAGACCAAGAAACGTGCGTAACTCGCTGATGTTTGTTGGCTGCGGGAAATTCACAATTTTGTCGATCTTATCCGGGTCCATCTCTATGCCTTCGGGTCCCACGACATGTCCCAGAAACGATAACTTCGTTTCGAGCAAGCGACACTTGTGGTTTGATCCTTAGAATTGCCCGTTGGAACGCCTGGAATACCTCCTCCAGGACTTCATAGTGACGTTCAACCGAATCTGTAGCGATGAGAATATCATCTATATAGACCGAGACTTCTGATCCCAACACCTTATCGAGGATCCTCTCCATTAGGCGTTGAAAGACTGATGGTGCCGTAGTCAAACCGAACGGCAGCACACGAAACTGGTATAACCCCGCAGTCGTTGTGAACGCACTGATTTCTCGTGCCATGTCTGTGAGTGGTATTTGCCAATACTTACTAGACAGATCCAACGACGTGAAAAACCGTTTGCATTTCAGGTTCTGTAGCGTGATGTCGATAACCGGGAGTGGGTAAGAATCCTTCTTAACCAGCTTGTTCATTTCTCTGTAGTCGACGCACAACCTAATTGTGCCGTCCTTCTTTGCCACGAGAACAATAGGTGAAGCCCATGGCGACGCGCTTGGCTCGATAATTTTGCTCTGTTCCAAGTCCTTTAGCATCTCCTCGACTTGCACCCGCAAGGCATATGGTACCGGTCGTGTTTTCTGCCGCACAGGCTGGTTGCCTTGCACGTCAATGTCGTAATTGATGTGATGTGTCTGAGATAACTCCACATCGGACACTGCAAACACCTTACTGTGCTTCGCAATCAAGTCCTTGAACTTTTGTGAGATGTTTCCCGTCTGTTTATTCGACTCCAGGATCCGGATAATCTCAGCCGTTCTCTCCTCCGTAGGTACACACTCCACCCTATGCATTTGCAACATATCTCCGGGTATATCTGCGGTTTTCGGGTCGTACCAACGGTCGTTCGACCATTCTCCCAGTACTTCACCCTCCTTGGTTACCCACGGTTAGACCTCTTGATTGACAACAGGTACTTTCCCTGAACCATTTGACACGCGACATTCTCCCGATGCCATCCTATCCAAGCTTGAACAAAAAATTGCTTCTTCTGTATCATGACCCTCTAACTCAACAACTGCCGTTGAATTGGGTGGAATGATGGTTTGTGTTATCGCTCTTGCAACTCTGTTTTTCGTACCTCTTTTATCCTGACCGTTGGCTGTCTGTCCTTCGGTCTTGCTGTCGTTATCCACGGATGCTGAGTTGAATTTGACTTCTATGCCTAATGCCGATAGAGCATTGGTTCCTAGAAGAATCGTATCATCATCGGAATGCATCGCATGCAGTTGGATCCTTGCCTCGCGAGCACCCTTGACCTTGATGTCGATTGCAACCCGCAAGAGGAACTTCATCGCATTCCCTGATGCATCATATATATCTTCTCCGTCCGGTTCTCCTAGCATAGTTACTAGCCTATCCATATCTGTACATTGTTCCTGGGCACGTTAAAGGACCGAGACCGGTATGATGGAGACAACAGATCCTGTATCGACTAATGCTTTGCTTGGTGTTCCGAACACCTCCACATCGCAATAACAGGGTTTTCCGTAAGCCTTTGTCATCAATGAACGTCTCATATTGACCTTGTGGCACCATGACCGGTGCCGCGTTGAGAACGATGTCCGATCACGTCGCTGTTGCTGCCCTGAACCGCTCTGCCTGTCGGTCACCGTCTTCCCTTGCTTCTGTGTTGACGTCAGATGTATTGGCTGTTTGTGTTTCATGGATGACTTTCTCGGACAAGAGTTTCGCAGGTGTCCCTCCTCTCCACATTGGTAACACTTCCTGGAGGTGCCCACCGACCCAGGTGTGGCTTTATCCTTCCGGATTCCACTTCTCGTGTCCGTCTTTGTCCTGTGTTCATTCCATGTAACTTTGCGATTCTGCTTCATGTGTGCATTTGTGCGCTCTAACCGTAGCGCCACCTTCCGCACTTCATCGAACACGGACCCTTCCGGGGCATCGAGAGCTGCCAACATGTAATACGAATCCGGCCACTCGCGTAGACATTCGTACAACTTGCTTCCCAACTGGAAATCCAGGCAACCCTCCGGTGCCATCCGTTTTGCTATCCGTTTGAGCCTACAGCAGAAGTCGAAAATTGATTCATCAGTGTTCTTCCGTAAATTTCGCCAATCTTCAGCTTTCAATCGCTCCCCAGGCGTATGCTTCGCCTTTCGTAGCTCCTTCACAATATCCTCGAACGACTTTCTTCTTCCATCCTCTGGTAAGTTTCAAATGTGAGATAGTGCCGAGCCGGCTAGATGATTCAATAGTATATCCCTCCTGTCGGTCTCAGTTCATACTGAGCTAGGATACTTCACATCTAAAGCCCGTAAAAACTCACTTAGGGAACCATTACCGTCGTATTTCCGTACCTCGGTGAGTGACTGAGCTTTCAGGACCTCCTTAAGCGTCAGTAATACCTCATTCGATGCGCCGCGTTCCCCTACCGAGGGTTGTCTGCACCCATCCAACGAGCCGCTAATGGTAGTTGATAGGTCAGACTCACCTTGTCGGGACCGGCAAGACGTATTCGAGGATCTCCGTGACTATACCTCGCACCTTCCTTGAGGGTGCCTTTCCGTCTTATCGATCTGTGCCGCCTGTTCGCCCACTCTGCTGTGCTGAACGAAAGAGTGTACTGGCATGCCGCCTACCACCTGCTGCATCTGTGGTTGCAGACCATCCCAGTCCCTACCTGGACCTGCTGGCATGCCTATATCCTCCGGTCGGTTCACCGATTGTACTGTCGTCAGCCTTCCCTGTGAAGATTGCACTTTTGCCTCCAGTTGCTGAATTTTCCTATCCCTCTCGGCTATCAATGACAAAACCTGTCCGCTGTCACAACCTAGCGCCGCTGTTAACTTAACCATTGCCGCAGCATGGCCCAACACAACCGGTAGGTCCTGAACCAGGACATCAATAGGTCTGTCTAGATTCCGAGCAAGTTCCTCCACCCGCTCTACGTTTTGCATCATCGAGCAGATGGCTGCCATAGCTAAGTCAACAGCTGCCTGGGCTTTGGCACGGATCGCCGACCGCTTTTTGTCTGCCGTCCCCCTTATCTGGTCTCGCACCGCGAGGTCCACCTTTTCAGGGATTCCTTGCAATGCTGACTTCCATAAACTAACCGATGTTTGACTGCGCGACCCTCTCGCTTCGCCGCAATCCTCTCTTCCTACGCTTGAGAATTCCATTCGTTCTTGCTCTATCCCGCGATCTGCAACAGTATGTTGTTGAAGTGGCTTGGCCCCCATGTCGGTTGAAGTGGTTGGCTGGGTAGCCTCTAGTATGGGAGTTTCAGAAGACATACCGTCTTGTGCGTCCATTAGCCTCAAATCCGTTAGCCCTCTTCGATCGTTACCAACACACTAAGTCGTTACCACAGCCTATAAGTATAGTTGATGCCCAGTTACGAGCGACAACAACAACTGCAGTGCAATATCACGAGGTACAGCTGGCCTAAACCAGGTTGACGCAACGGGTAGACAAGCTGGAATAAGCGTTTTATCCGCAACGTATCGACAATTTAAAACAGTGTTAGGAATGAGATTCACTTGACTCGTGGGAGAGTTCGCAGCCTACGAAGTTTTTGGTCGACTATCCAGCCGACACACACGGGCCAGCCGTTAGGGCCAGGTGATGGCTCTCCTCGAGGTCGATAGCAATGTTCGGGTCCTAGATAGCAAGGCCGTATAACAGGCACCCGCCTCGTCGTAGAATCCCGATCGATGTCGATCAGCCCGTCCTCCTCTGCTATTTCCCCCCAACAACACACCACCGCGTGTTTCTTGAACCCACGTGTGCGCAAGTCCTTGACTACCACTAGTCCTCGCAGAATATGGCCACTGCCAAGTAGTCCTTGATGCTCGTCCACCAACACCGTGGTGATGACGGGCGCAGCACCGGAACCTACCTGACAACTTACCACAATCCCCTCACAGTCACTCTATTGAGTGACTCCGATCACGCGCGACGACGCGGCAGACGCTTGACTGATGAGCCACTTCACTGACAGGCAGTGAATGGCTGGATGAATGACGACTGGACTAGCCAGCACCGCCAGCGCTCTTATATATAGGCAGTCCCGCCCACCGACGGTCCACCTATCAGCTATCACCTCGCCCTGCTCGTCTGCGTGTCTGTGTATCCTGGGGCCTTGAACTCTCTCCCACACTCGACAATCGAGTGATTGATTTCCCCATGCACAAGAGTGCACGAGACAATGCCCAGCCACCGGCTGGCAATAAGAACTACTACTAAGAAAAAGGATTATGTACCATGAAACATGAACAAAACTCAACCAAATGATAGTAACATAACATGACAATATAGAACAACATGGAGACTATATCACTGACCAAGGACGATATCATGACATATCACAGTTGATGAAGTGAAAGCGGTGCTGAAGCGGATGAGGCCTGCTAAGGCGACTGGGCCTGATGATATCGCAGCCGAGCTGTGGAAATCGAAACACTGGAATTCAGCAGCCTAGCTGACAAAGTTCTTCAACCAGGTCGTCACAGAGATGAAAATCCCGGCGGACTGGCTACAGAGCACAACTATTCCAATCTGGAAAAGGAAAGGCAGCCCTGCCGACTGCGTCAATTACCGGCCTATACGGCTACTCTCTCATAGCATAAGGATATTCGAGCGAATCATCGATGGTCGCATTCGAGGAATCGTGAAACTGTCCAGTAACCAGTGTGGATTTGTTTCCTCTTGTGGCACTACTGATGCCATACACGCCGCAAGACTCCTGGCAGAGAAGCATCGGAAGAAGAAGAAACCGCTTCATTTTGCTTTCATCGATTTGGAGAAGGCCTTCGATCGTGTTCCGCATGAGGTTATCTGGTATGCCCTGCGAGTGCATTCTATGCCTGAAGAGCTCATTGAGTGGGTGCGAGCTCTCTACAACGACGCAAGGAGCCGCGTACGAGCTACCGCTAGCACGTCGAAAAAATTTTCGATTTCGGTGGGTGTGCACCAAAGCTTGGCCCAATCCCCACAGTTGTTTGTCATTGTTATGGATGCAGTCAAGAAAGACCTGCAGAAGCCGGCACCGTGGACGTTGCTGTATGCGGATGATGTGATGCTGGTTTCTGAGGCCAAAAATGATCTCGAGCAACAAGCACAGGCCTGGAGTTACCGTCTTGCGCAGTTCGGCCTTCGACTAAACGTCAGGAAGACCGAATACTTGACACACAACTATTCCAATCTATTCCAAATTTGGTTTTGAATTGGCCACGCGCGCAACCCCTTTTTCAAAATTTCAGTTCAGAATGAACGTAGAAATTACAGCTAAATTGCATTAGAAAGAGCGCGAAATGTTGGTACATGTCCCCAAAAATGGCTTAGAACGGTTCACTGGTTTTCGAGTAAAAATTGAAAGACCGCGCGTTTTTGTTGTTAATCTCCTTTTTTTTCAGACGGCGTTCACGATCTTGCGGGTACACTTAAAATTGAGCTAGGGAGCTCATTTTTTGGACAGGAGGCTGGAAATGGATGCAGGTCGCTCCTATTCCAATTTAAAATTGATACCTTAACTTTGAAGGGTACCTCAAAATCGTGGGTTCATATACTAAACTAGCCGTGGAGCACGAAAACTGCTTTTTTCTGCTGCTGCTGTGGAGACCGGAGTGTGTGGGTGAATCTGCAGCCAATCAACACAGATCGTCGGAGATAAGCACTGAACTTGTCCGAATCCGTTCTCATGACACGTCATCGGTCGATAATCAATATTATCGATTTGCGCAATTTTTGCACAAAATGCGGCTAGGAGTGGTGATTCTGCGTCGAATGATATATCGGGTTCCTAACTTTGCTCGCTCCATAAGACAGCCAGGTCGGTGGAGCCGAGCCCCGTTGTTGGCTCCAGCAGAACTCTGCGTCTCTCATTTAAACCATAGAGGCGAAAGCACCCTATGGAGATAACTATGGAGCTCGGCTCCACCACTCTGGCTGGCTTATGGGGCAAGCAAAGTTAGTTAGGCTCCTCGAATAAGCTCCTTAGGCTAAGTTAGAGCGAAAAAGTTGATTCTGTAGCATTCTTTGCTTTGTAGCCCGTACAGGTTTAGAGATGAGTCGTGCCTTATTAATTTCAATTGTAGGTGGAAATAAAGCTTTAGAAGAAGAATTCAACTTGTTATTGCTGCTCACTTCGTAGTTGCGCGATATTGCTATGGATGCTTAAATATTCGTCATTCGAATATTCGAATTTCGATTATTCGTTCGTTCGAAATAGAAAATGAACGAATTTATTCGAAATGCGTTCGTTCGGAATAAAAAATGAGTGAATTTATTCAAAATTCGTTCGTTCGAAATAAAAAATGAACGAATTTTTTTGAAATTCGTTCGTTCGGTCTCTTTTTAAAAAGTCCTCACTCTAATTACTTGGGTCCGTGACTAGGTCTTCCGCACGTTATAGCAACGCGAAACTGCCTAATTCAAATTTCGTTAAATACTTGTAAATATTTCACAGCTATCGATTTTTATGGACCCCTTCCTATGTAGCGCTGTTCCGCTTGAAGCTGCGTACATGAAATTTTGGGTGCGTTTTCACATTCGGATAGCCAATTACTACATGTGGTGTTCATGCCCGAATTCGCACCTATGTGCCCTCAGGGCATGAAAACAGGCTCCGTCCAACATATGTAGCGTTGTTCGGCTTAAAGCTGTGACCATGAAATTTTGAGTGCATTTTCACATCCGTATAGTCAATATCCAAATGTGGTTTCCATGCCTGAAACCGCACCTATCTGCCCTGAGGGCATGAAAACAGGCTCCTCCCACCTAATGTAGCGCTCTTGGGCTTGAAGCTGCGTTCATGAAATTTCGCGTGCGTTTTCACATGCGTACATTCGTATTCAAAATGTGGGTTGCGCACCCGCGACCACACCTATGTGCCTTCAGGGCATAAAAATAATATGCTTCAGGCGATATCGCATCTTGGACACGAGTCTATTTGGTGGAGTAAATTGCAAGAGATATAGCAGTGAACAGTTCTCTTCTCGAACAGTCAACAATCCATTATTTCTCAGAATTGCAGTATTTTTTACCTTTAGCGGGATCGAACCTGTGAATCTTAAATCGCCTAAAAATGCATCCTAGATTATGCAGTTCCAGAACATCTGTGTCATTTCGTTGACAGGATAGTCCGCTTGTAAAGGCCTCGATGACAGCGAGTACTCAACACCACTGCTGCTGACATATCCAGGAGCGCTTTGGTGACAAATTTTACCTGGCCACGACTCCTTCTCCATGTTAGAGTCATTAACTATGGCCATGCTACTGTCGTCTATTGCCTTGCATGCTTCATTACCAGTGAATTGTACGCTCTTCTTGTGTGTTCCTGCCTTATTTCTATATACCCATTGCATATCTTGCCTCATTTGTTTTTTCGCAGTTGTTTCTCACTATTCAGTTTCTTTTTTGATCTCCTGTCTCATTTTGCTCTCTCAGTATGATCTCCAGTTTTATTTTGACCTCTTATTGTGATCTCATTTTGCCGTCATTTTTTATACTAACGGTATGGCTCTCAACCCCATCGCCGCCCTGAAAGAAGTCCATCTTGGTTCTTGGTTGACCGAAGGTCCGACCCCCCATCCCACCGGATGTCGACGCGTCCGACCCCCCTCCCTGTGATACATCACACCTCACACCGAGCACTGGTGATACACTCGATTGTATCACACCTAAATCCAAACAAATTAGGTGTGATACAATCGATTGTATCACACTTGAAAATGGGTCTTCAAAGACCGTTTTGAACCGGCTAAAAAAACTAAACCGCTTATTTGGGTCCAGGGTTAGGTTTTCCATACGTTGTAGCAACGCGAAACTCCCTAATTAAAAATCCGATAAATACTTGTATATATTTCACAACAATCGCGGACTTGAACATCTTTCATGGACCCCACCCTATGTAGCGCTTTTCTGCTTGAAGCTGCATCCATGAAATTTTGGGTGCGTTTTCGGGTCAGGAGAGCCAATTACAAAATGTGGTTTTCATGTCCGAAATTGCATCTATGTGCCCTCAGGGCATAAAAGCAAGCTCCGCCCAACCTATGTAGCGCTGTTCGCTTTAAAGCTGCGTCCATGAAATTGTGGGTGCGATTTCACATCCGGGCAGCCAATTACAAACCGTGGTTTTCATGCCCGCAACTGCACTTCTTTGCCCTCAGGGCATAAAAACAAGCTCCGCCCATCTTATGTAGAGCTCTTATGCTTTAAGCTACTTCTACGAAAATTTAGGTACGTTTTCACATGCGGACAGTCAAACTATAATTTGAGTTTCCGTGCCTGGAACTGCACCTATGTGCCCTCGGGGCGTAAAAAATATTATGCTTCAGCCGATACTGCATCTTGGAAATTGCCAAACGAGTCAATTTCATGAAGTAAATTGCAAAAGATATAGCGGTGAACAATGCTCTTCTGCTCTTCTCAAACAGTCATCTATCCATCGTTTTCCAGAATCGCGAAATTTTTAACCTTTGGCGGGCCTGTAAATCTTAGATCACCTAAAAATGCATCTCAGGTTACGAAATTCCAGAATATCTAGGCCGTTTCGTCGACAGGGTGGTCCTCTGGTAATTACCTCGAAGACAGCGAATACTCAACATCACTGCCGCTGACATATGCAGGAGTGCATTGGTGACAAACTTTACATGGCCACGACTCCTTCTCCATGCTAGAGTCATTAACGATGGCCATGCTACTGTCGCCTAATGCCTTGCATGCTTTCTCCGCCAGTGAATTGTCACCTCTTCTTGTGAGTTCCTGTCTCACTTTAACATCTCCACTTCATATCCTGCCTCATTGGTTTTGCGCAGTTGTTTCGTTCACTCTTCAGTTTCTTTTTTTGATCTCCAGTTTCATTTCGCCCTCTCAGTTGGATTTCCAATTTCACTTTGACACATTATTGTGATCTCATTTTGCCGTCTAAGTTTGCCACCCGATTTTTATACTAACTCAGGCACTCGAGGGGGGCAAGCCTCGTTCATTTTCGCTCAGGGGGGCCAGCCTTGAACCGTAATTGTGGGCGGAGATTTGAAGGGGACGGCGCTCCGACCACCGCTGAGCTAGCCCTCTGCACCGCGTTGCATGATTTGCGAATCGAGCAGGTTTTCAACGGTGGAGCACGCAATCTCAACACTCATTTTCGTCATAAGTTTCACCACTTCATTATTATTCTTCTGCTTTCACAACTCCGACTCAGAATACCATTTCCTCCTCTCAGTAGATTGAAGTTATCTATTCACTTACGTTGTGTTCAGGGCACCATTCCACCTTCTGATGTTTTTGTTTGTGGGATCTTCGTCGTCTTGCCGAGATGAAAGAAGGCAACTCCTTCAGAAATGATCTGATTGAACTGCATGGAAGACGGGTTCGAGAAGCTATCAGCTCATCAATAGGTATTTTTCCCGTTCCTTCGCAGCACCTAATCACCAGTTAAAACTTTGATTTTCAGGCACGATGTGCGCGATTACAAGTGCGCCTTCGTTGATGCTGGATGTGATTAGACAGCTCAGGAGGTAGTTCCTTTTGCAGTGAAGCTTGTTATGCAGTCTTTCTGATGAAGATTGTCTCCATTGCAGGACTACGTAACTTCGGGACCGCACGAGGAACGATTGGAATGCGAAGGCAATGTTGAACCTCCGACACTTTGGCATCTACTCGCATGATTATGCTGTAACATGTTGTTTTTCCTTCCTCATATATCTGCCACTTTTGTAGTATCCTATTGTGTGGACATCTGAACCGTGAAAGTTGCGATTTTTGTGTTTTTTCTATTTGAGGTGGTTTCCACAGATTACTGTTTCTTCAGATTCGGCGATTTTCACAAACAAAGACTGTGTGTGTTAGCAAAGGTACTACAGTGAAATGAAAAAACGAAGATTGTGGAGGCCGCCTCACTTTGTATGCATACGTCTGTGAACATTCGGATAGACTACCATTAAAATGAGGAGTATTCTGATTAGTGTAATAAATTTTCATGGTTCTCCAGTGTTTCATCAGTATTATAAAGTTAGAAATCATCTTGACTGATGAGGAAGCGACAAGAACAGAGGAAATCCCGGGGTACCCAATTATTGTGTTTGGGATGACCCGCGTAATCTCTGAGGGTGAGACCCGGGGTGGGAAGGTCTCGCCGCGAAGAGACGATGGGGGCGCCAGCCTTGTTCCAGTGGCACGCCAGCCTTGTCAAGGAAGGGAGGCTGGCGTCCTGGTGGAAGTGGGGCTCGCCCCCCTCGAGTATCTGAGAACGGTGCGGCTCTCAAATTCCCCTCCCCTAATAGAAGTCCATCTTGGTTCTTGATTGGTCGAAGGTCCGACCCCCCCCCTTCCACCGAACGTCGATGGGTCCGATCCCCCCCCCCTCTGTAATACATCACACCTCACGCCGAACCCTGGGCACTCCTCATATCAAATGAAGTTTTTTTTTTCGGGGTCAAGCAGTTTGTCTTGAAAATTGTGCAGTCTAATAAGAAAGCGAGCATACATGTTAGGAAAAAATTTTCCGCCCACTGAAATTTGTGACCATCTGAAGGCCTTCTGACCATCTAAAGATCATCTGAATGAAAATTTGAAAAAATTCTATTTTTTCTCAAGTGTTCGTAAATTGGTAGGACCGTCAAGAATCGTGTTCTGGTCCAGGAAATGTGTGAAATAGTTGCAAAGGCTAACTCCAATTGAAAGTGCAGTTTTCAAGGTCCTAGAAAACGGTGATAACACTTCCATAGCTCAAACACTGATTCGAGTTCCAGAATCAGCGAATTCGAGGGTGTTCTTTGATGTATTTATGGAACGGAGGGCATCAACAAAATTCGTGTCACTTTCAGGTTGATTCGGGTACTTTCAAAACTTAGGATAACCAACAAGAGGCACCCCTCATTTGAAAGGGAGTTTTTGTCTGGATTAAGCACTTTCTCCTGAGAATTGTGCAGTCTAATAAAAAAGCGAGCATATATAGTATCGTGCAAAAGTCTATTCGCGTGGCGTATCCGCGAATAATGTTTTTATACACACTCTTGATGCCCGAGCAGCTCGCACGGGTGAGCTTGGCCTGCGTTCCGGCTCGTTTTGATGAGAGGTGAACGGATGGTCCTGTGGTGTTCCGGCCCCAGTCCGGGCACCTGGTAATCGATGCGGTGATGTCCATTAGCATCAGGGGTGTGCGTGAATTTCTGTTTTCTGATTTCTGTTTTCTGGCCGTTTCGGCCTTTCTGTTTTCTGATTTCTGTTTTCTGAAAAATATGCAAAAAACAGAAAAAAAACAGAAAAATCAGCGAAATTCGGATCCGTGAAACAGCGCACTCTGAGAGAACCCCCCGCGATCGTTCACGGATAGAATCCCCTCGGTTTCTGGTAAGGGCCGAGAAGATACTAGGATGGGGCTATCGCGGAACGATCGCGAGATTCTGCCAGTCTTGAACTGAGAGCGTACCTCGTTCGTTCAACGATGCTCCCACGGTGCTCCATCGCGGAACCGCGAGGAATCGAGGCTGGAACTGTCACGGAACGATGGCGAGATTCCACCACTTTCAATCTGAGGCAAATCGCGTCTACACATTGATCTATTCGGGGTGTTAGATCGCGGAACCGCGATGAACAGAGCCCGGAAGTCTCGAGGGAAGGTCGCGAGATTCCGCCAGCCTCCACCCCTGATCGTACTGAATCCATGCCCTCTCTGTGTTTCACTCGTACGGGTGTTGCCTATCAGGTCAACACGAAGCTATAAGGAATTGCCGTTGCCGTTTTTCGCGCTGCTTTACAAATCTGCACAGCATGAAAACGCGGGACCGGAGAAAACGATCACGGTACCATCGCGGATCGCGAGTACACCACGGTACTAGCGCGGTAAACTTGATAACGATCGCGGCACCATCACGGTACGAGAACGAGATTGTCAACGGATGAGTCAATTGAATAACTATCGCGGGATGGACGCGGATCACGGGACTAGAAGGAGACGAACACGGTACTATCTCTAAGATCGCGGAGGCATCACGGCACTAGCGCGAAATATTCTCTCAGAGCAGCTTCTCTAGTCCTTTACGAGGTGCTATTTGTGTTCAATGGTGCGATTGCTGTTGAGGGCAGGGTTCGCGACAAAAATGTTCATTGTGGTATCTTTGTGAGAAGGTAGGCCTGGTCATTACAAAAGTGAAAATAAGTGGAAAGTCGGAGAAAAAAGCTCAAAAACAAGCTATTGCTGGGTCTCATCCCGCCCCCAATTAACCAGATTTCTACGATTGCTTGTTTTGTCGTCATTCATTCTGCATTTAAAGTAGTTGCGGGACACTGAGAGACTACTAACTTTTTTAGCGGCAAAATAGAAGACGGAAAATAGGCATTTATTGAAGTTTTGTTGGTTGGGGGTGTGCGTACACCCACCAATTAGCCGTTCTGACTTGTTTTTGTGCGTTTTTCTGCAAAATCTCTCTTATTTTCACTTTTTTGATGACCAGACCTGCATTCTTATGAAGAAAATTCAACATTCGTTTTTATCGCGAACCCTGCTAACGCACTCGTAGGGTAGTTCTTTGGCACAATAGGTGTAGCATCCCAGGGCAGAGCCCGAATTCAACCTCCCCTTGTCAGCAGCTGCTGCAGTTAGTTGTTCGCAGCAGCTGCTGCTGACAGCGAGGGGTTGAACCCAATGTCTGTATTAGGATGCAACCCTTATTGTGTTGACGTCCTACCATACGGGTGAGTGCTCTGAGAGTTTTGCCCGAGCAACAGCCGATAAATAGCTACAAAATGCCTGATTTTAGCGTAATAGCCGAGAACACGGTAGTGTTCGGAAAAAACCTGGTTGCCGCGAAATAGGCGTCAAATAATGGTCGTCGAGAAACAGCCGCGAAAGAATGCTCTCAAAGGGGAGTAGAATACACATTGTTGAGGCAGATTCGGATGTCAACACCGCCGTCGGTTCAACTAGCCGTGTTTTCTCGGTTATTCCTCGCTTATTTCGCGAACAGCATGGTCGCAGCCACCTAGCAGCCAAGAAACGAGAATACTCGAGAAACAGCTCAACAGGATCAGTTGTTGAGCCTGGTGGGCTATTTCACGGGCAAGACTCTCAAAGTGTCTTTAATGATGTTGTATCCGTCATTGACGCGTCATTGCTACTATCAATGCCTTATAGATCATCTGTGCAGTTCTGCACATATTGTATTACAAGTATGACAAAGGTATTCAGAATCACATCCTCTCTTCACTTGAAAAAAAGTTAAAATGGAATGTTTTTTTTCTCTGAAATGTTTCTGATTTCTGTTTTCTGAAATTTTTTGAAAATTTTCCGTACACCCCTTATCAGCATCGATTACCAGATGCCCGGGCTGGGGCCGGAACACCACACGGCCACCCGTTCACGCCTTATCAAAACCAGCCGCAACGAAGGCCAAGCTCCTCCCTGCGAGCTGCTCGGACATCGAGGTTATCTTGGCTTGCCCTTAGCGAAACTTGATCAAACTTCAATATGTTATGGGGCATCACAACCCTTGTTTTACACATGCACAAAACTGGTTTCTGAGGGTGCAGTTTTCAAATATGAAATTTGTTTATCATTTTATAGTAATATCTGAAATAAGAACTAGTCCCTTACAACATGGCTATTACAAATTCAGACGAGTAGCAGTTATTCGCCATTCAAAGGTCTTCGACCGTTGTAAAGCTTTGTGAGAAAATAGTCTGTTTCAGAATTTTTCTGAAGACCGAAAACTAAACAGATTGGAGTTAATTTTTGGAATATCACTCCTATAAAATTATTCACCCAAAACCATTTCAAAATATGAGATTCATGAGTTTTGACAAAGTACAACTGGAACATAAATTTCGCTCTTTGTCGATAACGTCTAAGGTGGGTACCTAATAGGTGCAATGTCGCATGATTTTCTTTCAAATTTAAATTTTTAAAAATTTTCGTTGGAGATTACTTTTAACAAGGTTATACAACGATTCCGAAGACCTTCAACTGGCGAACAACTGCTACAAACTCGGAATTGTAATAGCCATGTTTCGAGGGAATAGTCCTAATTTTAAATGTTACCACAAAGTAATGAACAAGTTTCATATCTAAAAACTGCACCCACAAAAACCAATCTTGTGTGCCTTTTCGGATGTCTAGGGAACGAGGATTCAGAATTGTGTAGGACCTCATAGTGATTCCATGTAGTTCGGATAATTATTGCCTAAATGGGTAAAACCAGGTGGGTTATCGGATGAGAGCTGCAAGCAATAGTAACGATGAAGGGTGAGAGTGAGAAAAGCCATGATTCTTTCGGTCTATTCCGTTTCCAATTCCAGTGTTTTTAGCCATGTTCCTTCCGCTCTGTTTCCGAACTACCTGAAAATGATTTCCGCACAACCCTGCTCCCAGTGAAGCACTGCACATTTTTTGGTTGACGGTTGCCCATTACCGTTCAAGGGTCACTAAGGAACGGTCAACGGCCAACTCAGCCGTTAACTATTATGAATGATGTGTGAAACAGGAAAAAATTTAAAAATTTCCCGCGAAATTCCATTTTTTCTCAAGTGTTCGTAAATTGGTAGAGCCGTCAAAAATCGTGTTCTTGTCGATGGAAATGTGTGAAATATTCGCAAAAAGGCTAACTCCAATCAAAGTTGCGGTTTTCAAAGTCCTAGAAAACGACGATAACACTTCCATAGCTCAATCACTGATTCGAGTTCCAGAATCAGCGATTTGGGAGGGGCGAGCGGGGGTGTTTTTATATTTTTAGGAAACGGAGTACAGGAACACAATTTATATCACTTTCACGTTGAATCGGTTCCTTTCCAAATTCGATTGGATAACCATCAAAAGGCACTCCTCATATCAAATGGACTTTTTTCAGGATTAAGCAGTTTGTCTGAAAAAAGGGCAGTCTAATAAAAAGCGAGCATTTATATATGTAAGCGAAAAAAAAATTTCCCGCTCAAGTTCGTGACCATTTTCAGGCCTTCTATACCTTCGCAATAACACATCGGGAATTGTAGACATTAGAATCAACCCATTCGCTAGACAACTTTCATGTTCTAACTACCGCGACTTGTATGTATGATTAACTCACTAGAGACAGAAACGCATCATATGTCTCAATCATGAATGTCGAAAGATTCGCTTTCGCAGTTTCAGATTTTAATCAGAGAAGGCATGAAATGTTACATCCATGTTTTCGCACCGCGAAATACTATCCACACGGATTCATCTTTCATATCGCTAAACAAAGCGCCTCAGGGGAGGAGTGAAAAATTGAGCACAAAATTATTTGTAGATCAGGGCGCTGCGCTCGCAGCCATGTATGTATGTATGCATACGTATCCTGTAAAAAACAAACAGTCTTATGATTTATCAAAGAACAAACCACACCTTCTGCACAGATTTTGAGAATTTGAATACATTAGGACCGTCTCGTAGGTGTCAGTGTAGTCCACTTGAGAGAGGTCACAGGCAGCCTATTCAGGATAATGACACATTCGCATATGGAAGGATTACTGAGACTAATCCTAAGGGGTGACGGTTACAGATCTTGAAATAAATATCAAAAAACATTGACCGTAAACTGGGAGCATCAACGCATGTAGACGACTTACTTCATGGAAAACCCTAATCCCAGATAACGCCTGCGCAAGATGCCGCCGTTTCCAAAACCTAATTTCCAAATTGCGGTGAGTGACTTGTGGTCTCTTCATGCTACGGTGACATTTTAGATCTAGATCCATGCAAGCCAACATGTTGAATAAATGAGGGGTTGTTACCCACTGAAAAAAAAAGGGATTCACGCCTAAGGTATACCAGGCTGTTCAATAAGTTTTGTCGTTAGATTTGAAAAACACAATTTTATGGTTCAAAATACACTTTATTATTCAGTATAATCTCCCTAAACATTAATAAACTTGAGAAAAAAACCAAAAATTAGTAAAAAAAAAATAAATTCAAAAAAAAATCCAAGCCTCATTCATAGGTATGAATCGACGCACAATATCTACTTTATTCTTTTTGAAAACGCTCCAATTGTTGCTAAGAAAGTCGCATTCGAATGTATTCTTGTTTCATTAGCTTTCTGAAACCCAAGTTTTCACTTAACATATGGCTCAGACGGCCTAATAAGATGTGTAGGGCCTCTACTAAATCTCTCTCTGTCAATCGACGATCTTCCAAAACCATATCCTGTATTTTGGCTACGATTTCTGGTGTTGATGCGCTTTTTGGACGTCCTTCACGTGGATCCTCTTCAAGGCTTGTACGACCTTGTTTAAATTCAACAACCCATATTTTTACTGTTCTTATTGCGGGTGAACAATCATTATACTTTTTTAACATTCGTTCGTAGATTTCTTTTGGTGCTACATCTTCCAAAAATAAGAATTTTATCACTGCATGATATTCAATTTTTCCATTGCTGTGACACGGCGATACTAAATGGCTCGTAAATAAAGAATGAATTGACAGATTGAAATGAAACTTCACATACGTCCATATGAAGAGTGTAGCAACAAAACAAAAAAATTTGGGCTAGTAGCAACGCCCTTTCTTATCGAACAACAAAACTTATTAAACAACCTGGTACTCTATGTACTTTTTTCGGAGCGATTGTCCAGTTCAAACATGAACTTATGTAATTCGATTCTACTTCAGGATGCACACTAAAATGTTGAACAAAAAAAGCTTGACTTAATATGTAAAGATCCCTTTATGCGGAAATCATACGCGAAACGCCTGAAAAAGAGCGGAAAGGCGATTCTCGGAACGCGAAGAGCATAAAAATTCAGAAATCATCTGATGTTTTTTTTTCTTTCCAGATGGCCCAACATTTTTGGGTTCCGCAGCACTGTAAATTCTCATTTACCGATTTACCGACTCGACCCTGGAATTTGGGTTACATGTACTGTGCTTTTCGGGACCGAATTACGATCCACATTTGAAGCGCCCACTTTGAATCGGGCACGTGCCCCACTCTGAGAATTTTGGCCGACAAGTAGCAGCGAATTAGCCGGGAAATACCTCACCAAGCTTCGCAGCGGCTCCTGGTGGGCTATTTCGCGGCTGATTCTCGGCCAAAACTCTCGGAAAACGATTACCGGGCATCTCATCCACGCAGTGGGCGAGGCGTGTTCAACGCATGCCTGTGTGCGCTTATCCTGCTTCCTTCTTTTCGCAGACTCTCGCTCTCTCTCTCATTTCACTCCGCTTACGCGCGCGAAGAAACAAAGGGAAATTCGTTCACAAATAGTATTCAGGAATGGAACACAACCGCACCAGCACAACGGAGTGTGTTCTTCTTGTCAGGTCTATATACTTAATCGCAACAGGCACGAACTGTCTCCCTTCAAAAACTCCCTTAATAATCAATTCATCACTGGAAAATCACAAACATACCGCTCCCATGACATAAGAGAATTAATTGTGTCTATATTAAACCCACTAACCGCATTAGATGACGACAACAGAAGTGGAACAACCGAGAGCGAGGTGGTTTGCTCTGGAATTCTCTGAACGCAAAATCGCAATCACGAGAAAACAGGACTGGCACAGTTCTATTCGGAGCAGGTGACTTTTTCAAGAAACGAGATTCTGAGCAAATCAGGGATCGTAATAAAAACGTCGCGAGATCAACGAGGCCTCCTTTTACTGTACGCGGTTCAAACGATGTGTAATGCTGAGGATAGACCGACAAATGATGAACTTTGTTTTCCGAAGTGTTGCAAGAATTGTAGCCCTGGTTATTTTGCCGGTGTGACTTGTTTTTTTTTTCTTCCTCTACCTTCGCTCATAGAGTAATTCCGGGGAAATAGGCCTCGAGTATAACACGAATTCTCATGCCTTCACCCACCGTAATCCTTAGAACTACTGCGATCACCTTGGGTAAGCGACCTCTAGTGACGACATACGAGTGATACTTTTGATGGGGCCGCCGCTGCCAAACAACGCTAGTCTAACAAGGAAATTCCCTCTGACTGTCCGAGAAAGGGCAGGAAAAAATTAATCAAAGAAAGGAGTAAATTTTGAAAAAAAAACTTGTTAATATTTCCGGAATGATGCCTTGAGGGTTATCGGCACAGTGAACCTTCTACAGTTCATCTACGCAATAGCACCCGCTCCGCAAGTGCGCCGCGGAGAAAAAAAAAACAAAAACCGCCCGGGTAATCTGACATTCCTGTCTGAGGATCCTCGAAACCGCGCCGCAACACGTTTTCGCAATCAGCGGGCACTTTGAGCGTGACTGGACGCGGTTGCGTAGATGAACTGTATGATCCTGTCAGGCCCCGTTCAGTATTAGATTGACGGAACCGAGAACAAGCTTCGGGGTAGGTTTGAGTCTGCCGGATAGGTACCTCAAAGCTGTCCGGTCGTAACCTGAGAGACAGGTTCGCGGGAAGTTCGTGACGATTTCTACCAGATAATGGTCGAATCTGTTCACTCGGTTTATCCAGAAAGCTGCTTTTTCGAACCACTCGTTGAAAATGACCTTACCCTCGCGCTAATCGTTTCAGGTGGATCCGGAAATTTTGAGACCCCGTACAAATTCTCGTGCTTCATACCATCAAAGAGAACCTTCTCGAGCGGGGGAAGAGGTGATCAAAAAATTCATATCTTTTTTCCTAGGGATTTTTGAAAGCATTACTTCCCTGGTGTGGGTGGCAACCGAAAAACCGAGCAACTGGATCAACAATAGGATCAGACCACTAATTCTTGAGTTTTACTCTAAGAGTTTCAACCGAGAAATAGCCGAGAAATAGCAAGCCAGGCCCCACAGCGGCTCCCTGGTACGCTATTTCCGGGCGGTTTCGCGGCTATTTCTGGGGTTTTCACGGAACGTAAAAGAAGTAGCCGAGAAACAGCCCAGTTATAACAGAGAAACAATGGGAAATAACCAAAAGTAACCAAGACGCAACCGTCGCCGGCTCGCCTAGCCACCATCTGGGGCCGCCAGCGGTTGAGCAAGGCCTCCAGAGGCTGAGCGGGGTTTAAGTACATCAAACTAGGGTAATTGAATCAACGGTGTTGAGATCTGAACCATGCCCTGAAATGCGTCGCAAACCTGCCTGGAGAGCATTAATTCACCGACTAGTTCGCGGCTAGTTCGCGACGTGCATTGTTTGGCGGCTATTTCGTGGCTATCTAGCGGCAAGCAGGCTTTTCGCGACTATTTCGTCATCATCAGATGCCCCATAAACTTTAAACGACATTCTGATGACGTCATCAGATGCCCTATGAACTTTACAGACATCCGGAGGGCGTCATCAGATGCCCTATGAACTTTACACGACGTCCTGATTACGTCATCAGATGCCCTATGAACTTTACAGACATCCGGGTGAAGTCATTCGAAGCCCTATGAACTTTAAAGGACATCCTGATGGCGTCATCAGATGCCCTAAAAACTTTACACGACATCCGAGAGACGTCATCAGATGCGCTATGAACTTCACAGACATCCAGAAGACGTCATCAGATGCCCTATGAACTTCACAGACATCCGGGTGACGTCATCTGAAGCCCTATGAACTTTAAAGGACATCCTGATGACGTCATCAGATGCCCTAAGAACTTTACACGACATCCGGGAGACGTCATCAGATGCGCTATGAACTTCACAGACATCCAGAAGACGTCATCAGATGCCCTATGAACTTCACAGACATCCGGAAGACGTCATCAGATGCCCTATGAACTTTACACGATATCCTGATGAGGTCATCAGATGCCCTATGAACTTAACAGACATCCTGATGACGTCATCTGAAGCTCAGAATACTCTCCACGACGTCCTGATATCGTCATCCGACGCCCAGAATCCTCTCCACGACGTTCTCATGACATCTTCAGATGCCATGTGCACTTTCAACGACGTCCTGATGACTTGATCAGAAGCCCTATGAACATTCCACGGCACACTGATGGCGTCATATAAGCTCAGAATTCTCTCCACGACGTCCTGATGACGTCATCTGAAGCCCTAAGAACTTTACACGAAATCAGGAAGACGTCATCAGATGCCCTATGAACTTCACAGACATCCGGAAGACGTCATCAGATGCCCTATGAACTTTACATGACATCCTTACGACGTCATCAGATGCCCTATGAACTTTACACGACGTCCTGATTACGTCATCAGATGCCCTATGAACTTTACAGACATCCGGATGACGTCATCTGAAGCCCTATGAACTTTAAAAGACATCCTGATGAAGTCATCGGATGCCCTAAGAACATTACACGACATCCGGGAGACGTCATCAGATGCGCTATGAACTTCACAGACATCCGGAAGACGTCATAAGATGCCCTATAAACTTTACACGACATCCTGACGACTTCATCAGATGCCTTATGCACTTTACACGACATCCTGATGACGTCATCAGATGCCCCATGAACTTTACAAACATCCGGATGACGTCATCTAAAGCCCAGAGTACTCTTAGTGACGTCCTGATAACGTCATCTGAAGCTCAAAATCCTCTCCACGGCGTCCTGATGACGTCAACTGGAGGCCAGAATCCTCTCCACGACGTTCTCATGACATCTTCAGATGCCATGTGCACTTTCAACGACGTCCTGATGACTTGATCAGATGCCCTATGAACATTCCAGGGCACACTGATGACGTCATATAAGCCCAGAGTTCTCTCCACGACGTCCTGATGACGTTATCTAAAGCTCAGAATACTCTCCACGACGTCCTGATATCGTCATCTGAAGCCCAGAATCCTCTTCACGACGTTCTCATGACGTCTTCAGATGCCATGTGCACTTTCAACGACGTCCTGATGACTTGATCAGATGCCCTATGAACATTCCACGGCACACTGATGGCGTCATATAAGCTCAGAATTCTCTCCACGACGTCCTGATGACGTCATCTGAAGCCCTAAGAACTTTACACGAAATCAGGAAGACGTCATCAGATGCCCTATGAACTTCACAGACATCCGGAAGACGTCATCAGATGCCCTATGAACTTTACACATCATCCTTACGACGTCATCAGATGCTCTATGAACTTTACACGACCTCCTGATTGCGTCATCAGATGCCCTATGAACATTACAGACAGCCAGATGACGTCATCTGAAGCCCTATGAACTTTAAAAGACATCCTGATGACGTCATCGGATGAACTAAGAACATTACACGACATCCTGATGAGGTCATCAGATGCCCTATGAACTTTACAGACATCCTGATGACGTCATCAGATGCCCTATGAACTTTACGCGACATCCTGATGACGTCATCAGATGCCCTATCAACTTTACAGACATCCGGATGGCGTCATCTGAAGCTCAGAATACTCTCCACGACGTCCTGATATCGTCATCCAAAGCCCAGAATCCTCTCCACGACGTGCTCATGACGTCTTCAGATGCCATGTGCACTTTCAACGACGTCTTGATGACTTGATCAGATGCCCTATAAACATTCCACGGCACACTGATGACGTCATCAGATGCCCTATGAACTTCACAGACATCCGGAAGACGTCATCAGATGCCCTATGAACTTTACACGACGTCCTGATTACGTCATCAGATGCCCTATGAACTTTACAGACATCCGGGTGACGTCATCTGAAGCCCTATGAACTTTAAAGGACATCCTGATGACGTCATCAGATGCCCTAAGAACTTTACACGACATCCGGGAGACGTCATCAGATGCGCTATAAACTTCACAGACATCCGGAAGACGTCATCAGATGCCCTATGAATTTTACACGACATCCTTACGACGTCATCAGATGCCCTATGAACTTTACACGACGTCCTGATTACGTCATCAGATGCCCTAAGAACTTTACACGACATCCGGGAGACGTCATCAGATGCGCTATGAACTTCACAGACATCCAGAAGACGTCATCAGATGCCCTATGAACTTCACAGACATCCGGAAGACGTCATCAGATGCCCTATGAACTTTACACGACATCCTGATGAGGTCATCGGATGCCCTATGAACTTAACAGACATCCTGATGACGTCATCAGATGCCCTATGAACTTTACGCGACATCCTGATGACGTCATCAGATGCCCTATCAACTTGACAGACATCCGGATGGCGTCATCTGAAGCTCAGAATACTCTCCACGACGTCCTGATATCGTCATCCGAAGCCCAGAATCCTCTCCACGACGTTCTCATGACATCTTCAGATGCCATGTGCACTTTCAACGACGTCCTGATGACTTGATCAGAAGCCCTATGAACATTCCACGGCACACTGATGGCGTCATATAAGCTCAGAATTCTCTCCACGACGTCCTGATGACGTCATCTGAAGCCCTAAGAACTTTACACGAAATCAGGAAGACGTCATCAGATGCCCTATGAACTTCACAGACATCCGGAAGACGTCATCAGATGCCCTATGAACTTTACATGACATCCTTACGACGTCATCAGATGCCCTATGAACTTTACACGACGTCCTGATTACGTCATCAGATGCCCTAAGAACTTTACAGACATCCGGATGACGTCATCTGAAGCCCTATGAACTTTAAAAGACATCCTGATGAAGTCATCGGATGCCCTAAGAACATTACACGACATACGGGAGACGTCATCAGATGCGCTATGAACTTCACAGACATCCGGAAGACGTCATAAGATGCCCTATAAACTTTACACGACATCCTGACGACTTCATCAGATGCCTTATGCACTTTACACGACATCCTGATGACGTCATCAGATGCCCCATGAACTTTACAAACATCCGGATGACGTCATCTAAAGCCCAGAGTACTCTTAGTGACGTCCTGATAACGTCATCTGGAGCTCAAAATCTCTCCACGGCGTCCTGATGACGTCAACTGGAGGCCAGAATCCTCTCCACGACGTTCTCATGACATCTTCAGATGCCATGTGCACTTTCAACGACGTCCTGATGACTTGATCAGATGCCCTATGAACATTCCAGGGCACACTGATGACGTCATATAAGCCCAGAGTTCTCTCCACGACGTCCTGATGACGTCATCTGAAGCTCAGAATACTCTCCACGACGTCCTGATATCGTCATCTGAAGCCCAGAATCCTCTTCACGACGTTCTCATGACGTCTTCAGATGCCATGTGCACTTTCAACGACGTCCTGATGACTTGATCAGATGCCCTATGAACATTCCACGGCACACTGATGGCGTCATATAAGCTCAGAATTCTCTCCACGACGTCCTGATGACGTCATCTGAAGCCCTAAGAACTTTACACGAAATCAGGAAGACGTCATCAGATGCCCTATGAACTTCACAGACATCCGGAAGACGTCATCAGATGCCCTATGAACTTTACACATCATCCTTACGACGTCATCAGATGCTCTATGAACTTTACACGACCTCCTGATTGCGTCATCAGATGCCCTATGAACATTACAGACAGCCAGATGACGTCATCTGAAGCCCTATGAACTTTAAAAGACATCCTGATGACGTCATCGGATGCCCTAAGAACATTACACGACATCCTGATGAGGTCATCAGATGCCCTATGAACTTTACAGACATCCTGATGACGTCATCAGATGCCCTATGAACTTTACGCGACATCCTGATGACGTCATCAGATGCCCTATCAACTTTACAGACATCCGGATGGCGTCATCTGAAGCTCAGAATACTCTCCACGACGTCCTGATATCGTCATCCAAAGCCCAGAATCCTCTCCACGACGTGCTCATGACGTCTTCAGATGCCATGTGCACTTTCAACGACGTCTTGATGACTTGATCAGATGCCCTATAAACATTCCACGGCACACTGATGACGTCATCAGATGCCCTATGAACTTCACAGACATCCGGAAGACGTCATCAGATGCCCTATGAACTTTACACGACGTCCTGATTACGTCATCAGATGCCCTATGAACTTTACAGACATCCGGGTGACGTCATCTGAAGCCCTATGAACTTTAAAGGACATCCTGATGACGTCATCAGATGCCCTAAGAACTTTACACGACATCCGGGAGACGTCATCAGATGCGCTATAAACTTCACAGACATCCGGAAGACGTCATCAGATGCCCTATGAATTTTACACGACATCCTTACGACGTCATCAGATGCCCTATGAACTTTACACGACGTCCTGATTACGTCATCAGATGCCCTAAGAACTTTACACGACATCCGGGAGACGTCATCAGATGCGCTATGAACTTCACAGACATCCAGAAGACGTCATCAGATGCCCTATGAACTTCACAGACATCCGGAAGACGTCATCAGATGCCCTATGAACTTTACACGACATCCTGATGAGGTCATCGGATGCCCTATGAACTTAACAGACATCCTGATGACGTCATCAGATGCCCTATGAACTTTACGCGACATCCTGATGACGTCATCAGATGCCCTATCAACTTGACAGACATCCGGATGGCGTCATCTGAAGCTCAGAATACTCTCCACGACGTCCTGATATCGTCATCCGAAGCCCAGAATCCTCTCCACGACGTTCTCATGACATCTTCAGATGCCATGTGCACTTTCAACGACGTCCTGATGACTTGATCAGAAGCCCAATGAACATTCCACGGCACACTGATGGCGTCATATAAGCTCAGAATTCTCTCCACGACGTCCTGATGACGTCATCTGAAGCCCTAAGAACTTTACACGAAATCAGGAAGACGTCATCAGATGCCCTATGAACTTCACAGACATCCGGAAGACGTCATCAGATGCCCTATGAACTTTACATGACATCCTTACGACGTCATCAGATGCCCTATGAACTTTACACGACGTCCTGATTACGTCATCAGATGCCCTAAGAACTTTACAGACATCCGGATGACGTCATCTGAAGCCCTATGAACTTTAAAAGACATCCTGATGAAGTCATCGGATGCCCTAAGAACATTACACGACATACGGGAGACGTCATCAGATGCGCTATGAACTTCACAGACATCCGGAAGACGTCATAAGATGCCCTATAAACTTTACACGACATCCTGACGACTTCATCAGATGCCTTATGCACTTTACACGACATCCTGATGACGTCATCAGATGCCCCATGAACTTTACAAACATCCGGATGACGTCATCTAAAGCCCAGAGTACTCTTAATGACGTCCTGATAACGTCATCTGAAGCTCAAAATCCTCTCCACGGCGTCCTGATGACGTCAACTGGAGGCCAGAATCCTCTCCACGACGTTCTCATGACATCTTCAGATGCCATGTGCACTTTCAACGACGTCCTGATGACTTGATCAGATGCCCTATGAACATTCCAGGGCACACTGATGACGTCATATAAGCCCAGAGTTCTCTCCACGACGTCCTGATGACGTCATCTGAAGCTCAGAATACTCTCCACGACGTCCTGATATCGTCATCTGAAGCCCAGAATCCTCTTCACGACGTTCTCATGACGTCTTCAGATGCCATGTGCACTTTCAACGACGTCCTGATGACTTGATCAGATGCCCTATGAACATTCCACGGCACACTGATGGCGTCATATAAGCTCAGAATTCTCTCCACGACGTCCTGATGACGTCATCTGAAGCCCTAAGAACTTTACACGAAATCAGGAAGACGTCATCAGATGCCCTATGAACTTCACAGACATCCGGAAGACGTCATCAGATGCCCTGTGAACTTTACACGTCATCCTTACGACGTCATCAGATGCTCTATGAACTTTACACGACGTCCTGATTGCGTCATCAGATGCCCTATGAACTTTACAGACATCCAGATGACGTCATCTGAAGCCCTATGAACTTTAAAAGACATCCTGATGACGTCATCGGATGCCCTAAGAACATTACACGACATCCTGATGAGGTCATCAGATGCCCTATGAACTTTACAGACATCCTGATGACGTCATCAGATGCCCTATGAACTTTACGCGACATCCTGATGACGTCATCAGATGCCCTATCAACTTTACAGACATCCGGATGGCGTCATCTGAAGCTCAGAATACTCTCCACGACGTCCTGATATCGTCGTCCAAAGCCCAGAATCCTCTCCACGACGTTCTCATGACATCTTCAGATGCCATGTGCACTTTCAACGACGTCTTGATGACTTGATCAGATGCCCTATGAACATTCCAGGGCACACTGATGACGTCATATAAGCCCAGAGTTCTCTCCACGACGTCCTCATGACGTCATCTGAAGCTCAGAATACTCTCCACGACGTCCTGATATCGTCATCTGAAGCCCAGAATCCTCTTCACGACGTTCTCATGACGTCTTCAGATGCCATGTGCACTTTCAACGACGTCCTGATGACTTGATCAGATGCCCTATGAACATTCCACGGCACACTGATGACGTCATATAAGCTCAGAATTCTCTCCACGACGTCCTGATGACGTCATCTGAAGCCCTAAGAACTTTACACGAAATCAGGAAGACGTCATCAGATGCCCTATGAACTTCACAGACATTCGGAAGACGTCATCAGATGCCCAATGAACTTTACACGACATCCTTACGACGTCATCAGATGCCCTATGAACTTTACAGACATCCGGATGACGTCATCTGAAGCACTATGAACTTTAAAAGACATCCTGATGACGTCATCGGATGCCCTAAGAACATTACACGACATCCGGGAGACGTCATCAGATGCGCTATGAACTTCACAGACATCCGGAAGACGTCATAAGATGCCCTATAAACTTTACACGACATCCTGACGACTTCATCAGATGCCTTATGCACTTTACACGACATCCTGATGACGTCATCGGATGCCCCATGAACTTTACAAACATCCGGATGACGTCATCTAAAGCCCAGAGTACTCTTAATGACGTCCTGATAACGTCATCTGAAGCTCAAAATCCTCTCCACGGCGTCCTGATGACGTCAACTGGAGGCCAGAATCCTCTCCACGACGTCCTCATGACGTCATCAGTGTTCAATCCCCGTCTAGGCGGAGATATACTGTACCTCATCTAAAAGCACTATAAGACGAGCGACCTACCCCTTTAAAAATCTAAATTCTAGCTTCAAAAAAATAGCTGATTTTCTCACGGAAGAGACAGCGAGAGAGTGTGGGGAGAAGGAGACGAAGCGTACGCGCGCATACGCACGCGATGAACGGAAATAAATTTCACTCGGAAACAGAGGGTACATATGTACATACACAGATTGATTTTTGAAACTGCCTTTTCGGATGTCTGAGGAACAAGGATTCAAAATCGTGTAGGGCCTCATAGTGATCCTATGTAGTTAGGATAATTATTGAATTAATGACATTAACCATAGGTTATCGAATGAGAGCTGCCAGCAATAAGCAGCTACGAAAGGTGAGAACGAGATAGCAATGAATCTTTCGGTCTCTTCCGTCTCCGGCGTTTTTTAACAATTTTTCTTCCCTTTTCGAAAATTCCGAAAATGATCTCCGTACAGCCCTGCTCCCAGTGAAGCCCTCCACATTTTTTTGGTTAACGGTTATTGGTGACCGGTAAAGTGTCATCAAATAACGGTCAACGGTCAACTCAGCCGTTAACTATTATGAATGCTGTGAAACTATTATGAACAGGAAAAAAATTAAAAACTTCCCGCGAAATTCTTTTTTTTTGTCAAGGGTTCAAAAATTCATAGAACCGTCAAAAATCGTGTTCTGGTCCAGGGAATGTGTGAAGCAGTCGTAGAAAGGCTAACTCCAATCAAAAGTGCGGTTTTCAAGGTCCTAGAAAACGGTGGTAACACTTCTATAACTCAAACACTGATTCGAGTTTCAGAATCAACGCTTTCGGAGGGGGGGGGGGTGTTTTATATACAGGGAACGGAGTACAGGAATACAATTTATATCACTATCAGGTTAAATCGGGCACTTTCCAAATTTGATAGGATAACCACCAATGGGGCGAGTGTGGGGCAGCGGCAAGAGGCGGCACTGTCACGCACCCGGTCGTGTGGTCGATCCTCACCCAAAGTCAGCCAGGCCTTCTATCCCTCCGGGGTTGGTAAATTGGTACCGCACTTGTCTAGGAGGATAAAATCACTGACTTAAATATCGGCTGGCCCCAGCAAGTCATTGTGTAGGCCCTATACACACTCAAAAGCCTATACGATTTCGAATGGAAGTCCAGTGTGTGGCGCATCTCCAGAGGATTGATATACGCCAAGAACTATATCCTTTATCTTTAACCACCAATAGGCACTTCTCATATCAAATGGAGCTTCTCGGGATTAAGCAGTTTGTCTTGAAATTTGTGCAGTCTAATAAAAAAGCGAGCATATGTATATGTATGTATTTAAGTGAAAAAATTTTCCACTCAAATTCATGGCCATCTTCAGGCCTGCTATCCCTTCGCAATACCAGATCAGAAATATGTAGACATTTTCGAACTATTCGCTGAACAACTTTCATGTTTTAATTGCTTTCATGTTTCTGCGTCTTGTATGTATAGATTAATTTTTGAAACTGCCTTTTCGAATGTCTAAGGGACTAGGTTTCAAAATTGTGAAGGGCCCCAAAGTGATTCTATGTAGTTCGAATAATTATTGGTTTAATGGCAAAACCATAGGTTATCGGATGAGAGCTGCCAGCAATAAGCAGCAACGAAAAGTGAGAATGAGAAAAGCAATGAATCTTTCGTTCTCTTCTGTTTACCTTTGTTTTTTAGCCATTTTTCTTCCGCTCCGTTTCAGAAAAACTAAAAATGATTTCCGCACAGCCCTGCTCCCAATGAAGCCCTGCACAATTTTTGATTAACTGTTCCTCGCCACCGGTCAAGGGTCACGAGTGAACGGTCATTGGTCAGCTCAGCCGTTAACTATTATGAATGATGTGTGGAACAGAAGAAATTTTGAAAAATTCTTCGCGAAATTCTATTTTTTCAAGTGTTCGTAATCTGATTAAACCGTCAAAAATCGTGTTCTGGCCCGGAAAATGTGTGAAATAGTCGCCTAAAGGCTGACTCCAATCGATAGTGCGGTTTTCAAGGTCCTAGAAAACGGTGATAACACTTCTATAGCTCAAACACTGATTCGAGTTTCAGAATCAACGCTTTCGGAGGGGGAGGGGTGTTTTTATATTTAGGGAACGGAGTACAGGAACACAATCAATATCACTTTCAGGTCAAATCAGGCCTTTTCCAAATTCGAATAGATAATCACCAAGAGACTTCTCATCTCAAACAAAGATTTCTTGGGAGTAAGCAGTTGGTCTTGAAAATTGTGCAGTCTTATAAGAAGCGAGCATATTTGTACAGTTTACCGCATTGTTAAAAGGACATGGAGCGGTTGCGGTCACTTGCGGTGCCAACTCTGCAAAAATGCTTTTAGGATTGCCAAAAATACACAGCTCGGACGAGCTCACTCTCTGCGACTCCCCGGTTCTATCAAATGAGCCAACAGTTAAGGTGCGCACGGGAAGGATAACCCCAATGGATACTGTTATGTGATAAGGCGCCAAGCATCTATCATTTCATCCCTGTTGTTGATTTTCAAGAGCTTCCAACACTTTTCTTTCCAGAGGAGATTCCAGTTAGGCGTGCAAGACTGTAACTTTCACTGACGGAGGGCTTTCCAGAGCATGATGTTGTGTGCGATGCTGTGAAAAGCCATTGTTCGGGTATGCGTTGGGATTCCTTAGAGCTCGCAGATGTTCGTCAAGCCGTTTATGTAGTGGCCGCATGGTCTCTCCAACGTAATTTTGCGCACAGCCTTCGCGTGTAATCATATACACAGTGCCACGAAGTTGGCAGATTTTCTTTTCTGTTCAATATAGACAGTTGCGTCGACCGCATTTCTCTTCGTAAAGTCTCGATTAAGTCAGAATTTGCATCAAAGTAGGTGGTGGACGTAGAACGAGCTTTACTGGTAGTCCGGAACTCTTGGCGATGTGATTCAACATCCTAGTATGGTCCTCGTCTACATACCCTGCTAATTGATTAGGTGTGCTATGTATTTGATTATTACAGACTTGAAAAAGGTTTTACATCACACCGAAATATCGCCAAAAAATTTCGGATATAAAGAAGCTCTCGATCTGATTTTGCAAGATAATACACAAGTGAATAAGACTTCGGGATAGAACAATCCTGCCATACTTGAAAATCCAGCAACGCCGATACAATTTTCGCAGGAATACGTTTGCTATCCTCCTTAAATATGTTGCATGCCATCAGGCTTGCATAGTATATGACGAATCCATCGTGTTTCACCTAAGATGCAAATCCCGAAGGCTGACACCTAAATTCTTAGAAAATTCTCTTTCGAATATACCATATCGCACCAACGCTACAATTGCCAATAACATTTTGATGCTAAGACATGCTTTGCTAGATGCATCCATCGCAGAACGACGACGCAAAAGAGGGCGATGTGTGCACGGTATCACTAAAGCCTAGTTTTGACTGCATCGCTGCTGTTTTTCATCGCAGCGATTTTGCACCCGCTGCTGCAACGATGTAGCTGCGGCAGCGATTCTGTTCATAGTGCATAGGCCCACGGATGATCGAAGAAATTCATTCAATCAGTGAAATTAATGGCTGATAGCCATCAATAACACGTTTCGACTCGAAAACACTGATCTTGTCATGTGAAAGGGTCAACGTTCATTAGACGAAACGTGTCATTCGCTTGCAAACGCTCCATCGCTGCCAATTTGGCCGCGATGGTCAGCGACCATTGAGAATCGCTCTTCAAGCAGCGATGCAGTAAAACATAGGATTTCGTCGCCGCGACCCAGCGATGTAGGACGTTTGCCACGAAGCGATAACAATTGGAGCGGCTCTCCATTACGCGCGATTAAAAAGGAACAGTTGTCCCTCGCATGGCCGCAGCGACCACCTGCAGTTAAAACTAGGCTTAAAGGCACAGGACACCCAAAATATTAATTTTCAGATTTCATGCTCATCTTGGAAAGAATCACACGCTGATCACAGTGGTATCTCTGAAATCGTCTAAGACCCCCTTTGAACAGAGTTATGGCTCTCCAAAGATGCCTAGATTTTGAGGGTGAAAAATTGGTGGACGAATTGTCTCAAGCCTGTATTTCTCTTCAATCGCAATCGTTGCGTGAAAGAAAGCCAGGATAAGGAGACAGTCCGGTAATGGGCTGAAGAACGACGACTTGTTGGCATTCATCCATCCATCGAGCCGCTATGGAGTTCAAAAATCTGGTAGGGGGTCGGGCCTGTGGTGGTCGCTTATATCTCGCTTATTAGGAGGAAATGAGATTTGGCATTTGGCACATGTTATACAGGAGGGGTCTTCTACACAATTACATTAAAATCTCAAAATTCATATCTGAGGGTGTACTATGCCTTTAAGGTGCGTCCGGATGAGAATGGCGGCCCATGCGGTCGGCGCAGCTAGCAAGCGGCCGTCGCGTTCGCCGCTCTCGGACGAGCACGCGAAGAGTCCCCACCGCCATCGACTACGAACGGGGCCGGCACCGGCTGGCTGCAAGCACTGCGCCGATCAATCTCTGCAGACGGTGGGAGAGAGGACGGCCGTCGTTGAAATCCAGCACTCGTCCGAGGACGGCACATGCGACGGCCGCCTGCCAAGCACGCCGGCCGCGTGGGCCGCCATTCTCATTCGGGCACACTTTATCTACAAGAGACTTCTTAGAGAACACATTGAACTTGTTGCGTGGCAAGCCATTTTGGATAGAAATTAAGTCATATGTTCACAAATTCGTGATCGAGAAAAGAGGAACCTCGAGGAGAAGTTTAACCATCTACTATCCATCTCGTCATCTTCAAACCAGCACTTTATTAACCCGCGGGCGGTCCCACCCAAACGCTGCTCGATAATAGGAACCGATAAAGTAGACGAAGAAATGGAAGCGGTGTTGAATCTTGGACCATCGTTTGCGATCGCTACCGGAATTAATCGAGAAGTTCATAATACAGCAATGTGCGGCTTCCACAAATTCGCGTATCAGCTTCATTGGTGTGAACAGTCAAGCCCTACCGTGATGGATCGATTACATTCCTTTACCGCTTCCATGCCTTTCCCGAGAACATCAATAATATCACCAGGACCAGCAAGATCACTAGAACCTGGGCTAGCTAGGCTACAGCTCGATCTAAATGAAGCATATTTACCACAAAGACAGCACGACCGTGCATCGAACCTCACGGACAGGGAAAAACAAGAATTGAGAAAGCTCCTTTCTTAACGTAATGAACTCCGCTACAGCGTGAGCGACAAAGGTGGCGACTTTGTGGTTATGACGCAGTTCATGGACAAACGAACAAGCCGAAAATGCTTATCTGACACAGGAATATACGCAAAGTCTACTCAACGTAACTCCGAAAATGTATCCAATGAACTCCGGCAGACAGTGCAACGGATACTGAGCAAGATGATGGAGCCGAACACCGTGAAAAGCTTCACGCTGACAACCCCGACAATGCCAACATACAACGCAATGATGAAGACTCATAAATTCACCGAAGGAACAAATTTACGTGATGTTGATGAAGATGATATCAAAACTAGACCGATAGTCTCATCTTGTGGAGGGCCGTCCGATCGTATGAGTTGGTTTCTAGTTAAACTTCTTTCGCCACTATTACGTCATGTCACCGCTCATATCGCCAATGCAGAAGAATTTCTATCTGCCCTGAATACCTGTGAAATTCCTGATGACGGAAGTTTTGACGCGGTTGCACTCTATACGAATGTAAACAACGATGAAGCAGTGGAAGCAATACTTGAGCTTCTCCGTGAACACCAGAAGGAAATTCATACATTTGGATTAGAAGAACAAGATGTTCGAGAGCTCCTCGGAGCTACATTAAGATGCAACATCTTCAACTTCGACGGAGAATTCTATTGGCAAAAACGCGGTCTCGCCATGGGATCAAGAATCGCACCACCGTTGGCGATTCTCTACCTAAACAAGATAGAGAGAGCGTCCCTTGTCAACGAGATCCTATTTTACAAACGCTGCATTGATGACGTATTCGTCGTAGGATCTACTACCTCCGCACTACACGTAATGCTCAGGAATCTGAACTCGTATGACCCGAACATCCAGTTCACAGCCGAATACCCTGGCAAAAACGGATGCTTACCATTTCTCAACTCTGAAGTTCGAATCAGTCATGGCATCAGGGAGTACTTATGGTACAAGAAACCCATGTCGAAAAACATCATGCTTCACTCTCGGAGTGCACACCCTCTTTTCATGAAGAAGAACGTCGTGAAGAACCTCATGAAGACGAAGCAGAAAGTGTGCTCATTCGAGTCTCCGGAGGTGAACAACAAGATCACTCGAGTACTGGAAGAAAACGGATACACGACAGCAGATCCTAGGTCTTGGAGTCCACTCTATATGGTGAACGGAATCTCCTTGGTTCTGCCATATGAAATGGAGGACCATACTAGGATGTTGAACAACATCGTCAAGAGTTCCGGACTACCAGTAAAGCTCGTTCTACGTCCACCACCAACTTTGAAGCAAATTCTGACTTCATCGAGACTTTACGAAGAGAAATGCGGTCGACGCAACTGTCTATATTGCACAGAGAAGAAAATCTGCCAACTTCGTGGCACTGTGTATATGATTACATGCGAAGGCTGTGCGCAAAATTACGTTGGAGAGACCATGCGGCCACTACACAAACGGCTTGACGAACATATGCGAGCTCTAAGGAATCCCAACGAATACCCAAACAATGGCTTTTCACGGCATCGCACACAACATCATGCTCTGAAAAGCCCTCCGTCAGCGAAAGTTACAGTCTTGCACGCCTCACTGGAATCTCCTCTGGAAAGAAAAGTGTTGGAAACTCTTGAGATTAGGTGCTTATCCCCCAAAGTCAACAACAGGGATGAAACGATAGATGCTTTGCGCCTTATCACATACCAGAATCCATTGGGGTAATCCTTCCCGTGCACACCATAACTGTTGGCTTATTTGATAGAACCGGGGAGTCGCAGAGGGTGAGCTCGTCCGAGCTGTGTATTTTTGGCAATCCTAAAAGCATTTGTGCAGAGCTGGCACCGCGGCTAGTTTTGGTTAGTGCTTGGATTGTTGACTACAACCCTGCTCATTGATTAGGTGTGCTATGTATTTGATTATTACAGGCTTGAAAAAGGTGTTACGTCACACCGAAAAATCGCCATATAAAGAAGCTCCCGATCTGATTTTGCAAGAAAATACACAAGTGAATGAGACTTCGGGATAGAACAATCCTGCCATTGAGAATAGTGTTTCTCATCTTAGCACACGGTATCAATGAATAATCAAATCCTTCTGTCCTAATCAAGAGTTTCCTAGTGCAGTTGTTCTGAACCCTTTCTAAAACATCGTTATCCCTTCTTTTATATGGATTCAAGGCCGTGACTCCACTTTCAACTATAGGTCTGACATATGTTTTGTATGCCTTCATTAGAACACTTTTATTTTTCGTGGATAAACCCTTTGGAAATTCAATACGTCCGTAAAAAAGCCTTCATTCGCAGGATTTTATAATGTTCTTGAAAATCTAGTTTGTCATAGTAACAAAAACCAAGATCTTTCACCTGAGACACAGTGGGAATTTCAATATCCCTTATAGTGTAGGTATTCGGGAGGTTGGACACCCCTAATATCATATGCGCCGATTTTTCGGGTGCTATGAGTAAGCTCCACCGATTTGACCATTCCGCAACTTTGTCTATTGCACTCTGTATCGCCTCCCTTTGCCCTGGTTCACTGATCTCACCGTATAGTTTTATGTCATCCGCGAACTGTTGTACTTTTACAACAGAGTTTTCGACAAGGTCTGGTAAATCAGCTGCATAAATGTTGAACAGTATTGGCGATAATACCCCTCCTTGAGGTACGCCGCTTTTAACTACTTCGATGGGAGAAAAAGACGAACCAACTTTGACTTTGAATGTTCTTTGTTTTAGATAGTTAGAAATCCAGTTAAAAATATTGGGGTGGAATTTTAGTTTGTCAGCCTTATGCAAAGGTTTTCTATGCTCAACCTCATCAAAAGCTTTTGAAAAGTCAAAGTAAATCACGTTGCAGGCTTCCCTTTCTTCCATGGATTTGGTCAAGTCATCAATGGACCCCAACAGATTCGTCTCTACTGATTTGCCCTTCAAGAACCCATGTTGACAATCAGGAACGATTTTGTTTTCCTCTAGACGATTTGTGATATGTTATTTTAGTACCTTTTCAAACATGCGACAGAATAGTGATTTATATTTATATAATTATACTTACAGGCCGATAGTTTTTGGTATCATATGAGGGACCCCTCTTTAGTATCGGTGTGACAAGAGAATGTTTCCACCGCTGAGGAATCTCCGAGTACATCATAGGCAGATTGAAAATGTAAGAGAGGGAGTGCGCCAACACATGAGCAATGTTCTTGAAAAACGGTGATGGGATAAAATCAGGGGTGCTTGCCCCAGACGAAGGCCACTTGGTTAGTAAGCCATATAGCGTTATTTCATCGAACCATGGAAATGTACTTCCAGTCTTTTTGACTGTCGGCATATATTCAGGACAGACTCCCTCATCATCTTGAAAAACCTCACAGAATCTGTTAGCGAAAAAAACCTTGTTCTCGTCGCTAATAGCGATGGTATCTTTATATATAATTGTTCCTATTCTTGTTGGACTTTTGAGTTTTTTATTAATGTACGCATGAGGCCGTTCTTTTGACCTTCAATATTCTTTTCTCAATGCTAGTATTATATTCCACCAATTTAGCATGAAATTTTTTGAGAATTCAGAGTATTTAGCCCAATCGTATTCCGATTTTGATTTTTGTGCAAGTTCGAAAAGACAAGTTCGATGTTCAAACATGTTATGCGATTATGGAGGTAAATGTTTTGATTGCTGTCATATGGAACCAGGGGTACGAATTTGTTCACTGCCTCCCATAGAATGCTTAAGAATAATTCATATTTATCATTCACGGTTGGAACGCTATCAAGGGTTTCTCTCCAAGCTATGGAATGAAGCCGATTTGACACTTCGTTATAATCACATTTAGGGAACGGAGTGCAGGAGCACCATTTATATCACTTTCAGGTTAAACCGGGCACTTTCCAAATTTGATTGGATAATCAGCAAAAGACACTCCTCATATCAAATCGAGTTTATTTTTTCAGGGTTAGGCAGTTTGTCTAACAAAAGGGGCTGTCTAATAAAAAGCGAGCATATATGTAAGCGAAAAGAATTTTCGCGCTCATGTTCGTGACCATCTTCAGGCCTTCTATACCTTCGCAATAACAGATCGGGAATTGTAGACATTAGATTCAACCCATTCGCTAGGCAACTTCCATGTTCTAACTACCGCGACTTGTATGTATGATTGATTCATTAGAGACAGAAATGCATCATATGTCTCAATCATGAATGTCAAAAGATTCGCTTTCGCAGTTTCAGATTTTAGTCAAAGAAGGCATGAAATGTTATATCCATGTTTTCGCAGCGCGAAATACTATTCACAAGGATTCATCTTTGATATTGTTAGAGGCAGCAGACACGCTCAGAAATGATATCGATTTTACGACATAAATCGGTGGTTTGAGACTGGTAGTATGCGAAACTATCGAAAAAATCAATAAAAACTGTATGCAAATAGAGGAATAGGGGTTGTTTTTGTTATCGCGTGAAATTGGACGAGTTTTCCCGCGCGCGGTTGAAACAGCAAACATTAGCGACAAAACGGTTGAGATAGCTAAGCCAATACACCCTTACAGCTTGTACTAGAACGTTCAACTCGTTGGAAGCATCAAGGTCAGGCTAAAGCGACCGTATTCGAACGATCAATCTGGACGAGTTTGCATTTTGGGGCGGGATTGTCGAAGCCCATGGGCGGGGATGCAGAAATTGTACAAGTTGCATTGCTCAAGTTCAGTAGTTTCGGCTCGTTTTTGACGCTTCCAACGGCGTTGAGCATTTTACTAGGCTCCATATGATCCTAGTAACGTAGTTATCTAAACAACTTTTTCGAGCGTGTCTGCTGCCTTTAAACAAAACGCCTTGCAGGAGGTGTGAGATACTTGACTTACTTACTTGACTTAATCGGTTGGCTTTCGCCTGACGCGGTCATTCCGCATCTTCACCGAGGTGTGCCGTCCTAGTAGTCAGCCGTGTCCATTTTTCACGGTCTTCAGCCACAATTTGAACACATTCCATCCAGCTGTCACTATTCCATTTCCTGCGAAACGAAACATCGCGCCTGAACTGTATTTCGATGCCGAGTGACTTTAAATCCTCTTTAACCACATCCGTCCAGAACTTTCGCCTACGCCCAGGTGGCCGTTTCCAGACAGGATTTGGAAGCATTTTTAAAGCGTGTTGTACGAGACGATCCGGCGTTCTTCTTAGTAAATGCCCGAGCAGTCGAAGTCGACTTTCCATTGCTGCTTGAGATGGCGTTAGGAGATGCTGGCACCTCCCTCGTGTCAAGCGTTGATGTACTGCGTCGATTTCCTTGTAAAGGTCTTCGTTATGGCATACACGCGGCCAGAAATATCCAAGCAAACGCCTAAAAGCTTCCTCTCCGTGCAATCCAACCTTTCCATCTGCGTTTTCGGTGCTGCCCACGTCTCCGATCCGTACATCATGATAGGGCGAATAGCGGATAGGTAGACGCGCAACTTGACTTCCTTCGCGATGGTGGTAGACCACAAACACTTGGTTAGAGAATTGAATGCAGACGTAGCTTTCGCACATCGTTGTCGAATATCCGCTGCATAACTACCATCGTTCTTCAGCAAACAGCCCAAATAACAGAAATCGTCCACCAGTTCGATACGTTGTCCGTCCACACAAACTCCAGTTGAAGGCCTCTGAGAGACCCACATTTGCTTGCATTTGTCGGGACGAAGACGAAGTCCATAGGCTGCGGCATACTTCGAAACGAGGTTCACAATCCTTTGCAGTTTTGCGTTGTTTTCAGCGAATAACACAATGTCGTCGGCGTACTCCAGGTCGACAAGGGAGCGTCCTGATGGTGTTAGGATCACATCCGCAGGAAACTGTTCTGCAACTCTACGCATGATGTCATCAACGGCGAAGTTGAAAAGAAAAGGTCCTGCAACGGCTCCTTGCCTTACTCCTGTTTTCACCTCGAAAGCTGACGTAAATCCGACAGGTGTACGAACTGCTGCTGTTGTTCCTTTGTTCATGTCCTCGATTAACCGAACATACTTTTCCGGGACTCCATCTGCTCGCAGAGCATTGAGCAATCGATCACGATGAGGAGAGTCGAACGCGGCTTCAAAGTCCAAAAAGCAAGCTGTAATGGCTTCGAAAACCGCTGCCACGATTCAATTACTCTTCTCACGACGAACACTTGGTCGATGGTCGATCTTCCAGGTCGAAAACCGGCTTGCTCATCTCTGGTCGTTCCTTCACGATGTTTGATAAGTCGCTCGAGAATGATACGTTCTAAAACCTTGTACATGACACGAAGTAGAGAGATTTCTCTGTAGTTCTTAGGATCCGTGACGGATAGCTTCTTGTGAAGAGGTACGATGATCGCATGTCTCCACGAATCGGGTATCCTTTCGCTCATCCATATGGCACGGATGGTGTTGGTCATTTCACGAATCCCAGACGGAGGAAGAGCTTTCAGCATTTCAGCAGTGATGTTGTCATCTCCACCTGCCTTTCCATTCTTCATTTTCCGGACACAATCCAAAACTTCAGACTCAGTCGGCGGTTCCTCACTGACATCGTAATGTGCTCTCTGAACATGCGGGAGCTCAGGTACTGATGGCGCTGGACGATTCAGTAGTGAACTGAAGTAATCCTTCCATATTGGCAGCGTCGCATCACCAACTGCAACTCCATTGGTAGTGTTCAAGGCAGGAGAACATCTCTTCATCTTCCCGCTATACTGTCGCAGCAACGTGTAGGCTTTCCTCGGATTCTTCTCCTCCCAAGCCTTCTCGAACTCCTTAGCTCTACACGTCCACTCTCGTTCGCGGTCACTTTGAAGCTGCCGACGCAACTTCCTCCTCAGACGCTTCTCCTCCACGAAGTTTCCTGCAGTTCGGAGAGCACATACTCTGTTGTAGGTAGATGTTGTTTCTTCTGAGACGTAGGCGAACTTCTTCTTAGGCTGTACAACCGGGAGTGCCTCTTTCGAAGCGTCCTGGATGCATTTGACAAAAAGAATCCGCGACGCAAAGTTTCTTCTTAGTCCGTACTCCGATGTGAATAGAAACGCGTTGTCGGAAATTCCTTCTGCACTCTTCATCTCTGAGACTTGTCATGTCAATCCTCTGGAGAGGCTGAGCCCCTCGCTTCCTCTTATGAATCCTCGCAGTGAAGTTCAACAGAACAGGACGGTGATCCGAATCGAATGCGACATCCCACACAGCTCTAGATCTTCGAATGTCCGATACTGGAATGTTCCTCGTCAGGACATAGTCAAGCTGTAGTTTCAAAGTTGTCATCTTCCGCTTCCGCTGCTCTTCTGGAGATAGCCGGGTTGGTCCCTGCCACGTAAGCTGATGGCGGCGATGATTCCTCTTGAATGTCGATGCAATAATCAGACCACTGCGTTCACAAAAGTCGACAAGGCGGTAGCCATTGTCCGATGTTTGCTCCACTGGGTAGAACCATTTACCGAGTACTTCGGATTCTGATCAAGTCCCATCTTCGCATTTGCGTCAATCCCCACGACAACAGCATGTTGACAAGGTATCCTGGCCAGCAACGTATTGAGTTCCTCATAAAACGCATCCTTCGAATTGTCTTCGGCGGTTTCAGTGGGCGCATGAGCACTCACTATCCACAGATTGAATCCTCTGTGATCCCGCAGTCGTACGAATGCATTCCGACACGACGTTGAGCCGAACTCCTTGACCATACCATTGAAATCCTTCCTTACAGCTATTGCACAGCCTCCCACTCTCCTATCGTCAGCGTTACCGCAGTAGATGGTGTACTCTCCGACGCTGATGACGGGTCTATCCTTGAGGCGGGTTTCCTGCAAAGCAGCTAACGGTGCATGGAAATAGCTCAGAAGTCTGGATAGCGCAGTTTTTTGGATATCACTCGACAGCGATCGACAGTTCAGGGTGGCGAAATTGTGGCTTGTGGCCAAAGACTCCATGACTCCCTAGGTACGGATCCTAAGGTGTTATGGACCAGAGGCCTTAGTGTGCCGGACGGCGACACCTTTATGCAATGTGCGGGATACTTTCGCGATATAGTTGTGCACGCTATATCGCTCGAACGTTCCCTGTGTACACTCAAACGTCTGCTGGGTTCAGTAGAAGCAGGGGCACCAACGAGCAGGTACCAACAGACTTGTATACACACCCCCTGTGAGATACTGAGGCACAAAATGATTTGTATAGCAGGGCGCTCCGCTCGCAGCCGTGTATGTATGTATGTACAAATACGTATCCTGTTAAAAAAACAAACAGTGTTACGATTTATCAAAGTACAACACTACACCTTCACCAAAAAGTCTGAGATTTTGCATACATCAAGACCCGTCTGGTCCACTTGAGAGAGGTCACAGACAGCCTATTGAGGATAATGACACATTCGCATATTTATTTATTTATTTGTACGCCGTCACCGGCGTACACAATACGGCTAGAAATGAAGCGAAACAAAAACTGATGCTAAAAACAACACAATGAATGAAAAAAATTCGATTAATGACAACCAACAAAGCACTCGGAGGTTTGGAGGTAATGGAATTGTAGCCACTCAGTCTATGCGGACGACTGTTCCCAAATAGAGGAGACCACCGTTGTCATTCAACAACGTTGGACTGACCAGCAACGTTACAATGAGGATTCTTTTGTGTTGAATGGTTCAGCTGCACGTGACATTCGACTATGTTTGTGGCAACGAGCGACTGAATGGATGAGAAAAGGGCCCTACCAGAGTGTGATCCTAGGACATATGGTTAGATCCGCGGCCTGTTTCCTCAAGAAAAAACGTGTAAATTCAAACCGCGGCTGGCGTGGCGGTTTAAATCTCAATCTCTGAGAATTAAACCGCTGCGCCAGCCGCGGTTTGTATTTAAACCTTTTTTCTTGAGGACACAGGCCACGGACCTAAGCATATGTAGCCTCCCGCCACTTACAGGTGTCTGGGCTAGTAATCAATGTGTAAGATGTCGCTAGATTCAACCACAAAAGCAACTGATTCATAAATCAGATCTAGCTGCATAACTAATAAACCCGCATGAACGAGAGTAAAGCTCCACTAATGGAGAAACAAGAAGTCCGGATTCGAAACAATAGGCTATATAAATAGGTAAAAAGCTCCAAACCACAGAGGGATGAGACGGGAGGTAAGAGAGACAATAGAAACAGGGGAAAAGAAAACAAACTTGAAACAGAAAAACATTTATCACAAATAGCCGTCAGAAACTCGTTTAGCAGGTGAGCATCTTTAGGGAGCCAAATCATGCACCATCTATCGCGCAGGCCAACCAACCAGCTTTTTCACCAACCCATACACGAGCATCATGATATACTGAAAACCGCTATTTAGTACCAAGTTGTTCCTCAACGCCTAAGATCTGTAGGAGGTTTATATTCTCTAATCGAGCCTTAACTATCTTGGAACTCTCCGAGCTCAAAACATCTCTTGGCAGCCGCTGTAACCACCTAGCAGCGCGGCAGCTCAGAAAATTATGCATTTGAGAAAAACGCCATTTTTCGATTTTTCCATAATGAAGATTGAACCCACCGGTTCTAGAGCTGGCTGGCATCAATACCCAGTATTTGCTAGCCACTAGCTTGGTCTCACCACGGAATATTCGGAAGCAAAACACTAAATCAGCTACTATCCTTCTAAATTGCAGCGATTTCATACCTAACTGCCGTAGACGAGCCCCTTAACTTGGTAAATCATCCCACTTTATGTTTTTGAATGCGCGGCAGAAAGGAAGTCTGGTAAATGTACGCTCAAATTTCTCAAGTTTCAGAATTTGCTTCTTCAGAGTTGGGCTCCAAACTTGCGAACAATATTTCAAATGCGGGAGAACGTAGCATTTATACAGGCGAACTAGAACTAGGGGATCATCTACATAAAGGTTGCGAAACAAGGAAAAATGTGTAGTATACGCTTTCTCAACGACAAGATCCGTTCGAGAACTGAAGAGATTGGTTCACCAAAACACCAAGGCCCTTGGCGATTACACTAGTTTTCAGACAAAAGCCATTGATTTCAAAATCTGTTGGGTGAATGTCACCTATGTGTAGTACGAAGCACTTATCAAGATTAACAGCCAGACTATAGCTCAATGTCCAATTGCTTAACATTTCCATCAAATTTCTGAGAGCGACTTTAACTTCAATTCTCGATCCATCATCATAAACCCCATATACTTTAACATCGTCCGCGTAGAGTTGTATATTTATTTGCGGGGGCGTTTTGAGAGCAAGAGTTAAGTCCATGGTATAAATAAGGAAAAGTAGAGGCGAAGGAACTCCACCTTTGGGGAACACCACTTGTGCAACGATATCTTTCAGAGATATTGTCGGATTAACTGAGAGTAATCCTATGGACTGACAGTTACAAGTGTTGAAATAAAACGTAGTTAATATCAAAAAACATTCACTGTATACTCTGCGCATCAACGCACGTGGACGACTTACTTCATGGTGAGGGTGAGCTCACCTCGGAGTCCCGCAATTCTTCGTTCTCCACCTCAACTCCGCCCCTCCTCAGAGGAGCGAGATAGAGGTGCAGTGCATGAAATGCAGAAACCCCGTACCACGTCACCTCACCCTATGGGCGAATCGTAATTGAACCCAGGCCCTGAATCGTTCGAATCGTTAGAAATAAAGTGTTGCTGTGCTTATACTATTATTAAGGGGAGAGGGCGCAAGGATAAAAAATTGTAAACGAGTTAAAATTTTAGCAATTGAGCTTGTTTTGCACGGAAAAGTAAGATTAAAAGATCTGAAGAATTAAAAGAACTGCAGTTACCGCAAAAAACATCCAAAAATCGTGTAAGATTAAAAGAGGTCTGGGTGGATCAATGAAGGTCACTACTGGTCAGTCAAACCTTTTTTTATGAATTAGTGTTTATCGGCGAAATTCGTTCAACTATTGCAGATTGATCAAGAAAAATTGCGATGATAAGAGGGGAAGTAGGATCTAGAAAAACGTGAATCGGAAATCGGTAGGAGAGAATTGAGAAAATCAAAATGAACCCATCCTTTTCAAATGTGCCTCAAGCCCTCTATTGAAACTAGCTGCAAAATCTGGTCAAGTTGCACGTACCATCGCTTCAAGTTACTTGTGAACTTGAAGTCAGTTGCGTGAAGTCATCATGCAACTTGCATTGAAGTCTCAGGTAACTTGTACAGAAATTTCAGAGTTGAAGTGCTGCACGCGCCGGGAAGTGTGTGGGGCCCAACTCTGATGCTGGACCCAACTGATTCTGCAATGGTTAGAATATTCTAAACGCCTCAATACAAGCCTACAAGAGCGCTGCGAAGCGGCGTGGGTAAGCACCTTATTTAATAAATTAGGAGAAGCCCAAGATTTTTGTTAGGAACCGTCACCAGGGGGGTTAAAGATTTCCGCTAAACGCATTCCCGATGGTTTTTGGCTTTCCGATTTCCGTTTTCCGCAATTCGGAAGAAATTTTTCGCTCATCCCTGGTGTCGAGACGCAATTGCGGACCGGAATTTGGCCCAGAGAAGCACAGTAACTCCATGAAAGTTTGGCTTAATAGTGACTGTATATTACTGAGTGCTTCGTGCATCCCATAGCTCAAGGATATACATACCTCGCATCTCCATATTGGACTGCTTCACCTAAAAGCTGACGCCGATCACATCCAATGAAAGAGGATGACGTTCATTCGTCATCGTTATGTGTGAGTGCGCGTTCAGCACCTGTAAGAATCCCTGACCATTATCGAACTGCGCGGTCTGTTTCTGGGTCGAGTCCTTGCTACTATCCAACAGCTCATTTACAGCTCTTGGGCAATTCATACAGTGGGTAGTATACTGAAGCGCCTACCAAAGTCTATGTGGGGCTCATGGAATTCCGTCAGCGCGCGATTGCGACATTAAACACGCTATTGCACCCGTAGCAGTCGGAGAACTCATACTTCTTCCAATCATCATCTCCACCGCTTTTTGAGTATACTTTGAAATCAAGCAAAAGCATTTCCTGGCGCACAAATTGAAACACCCAAAGATCCATCAACACGGGGCCCACGCGAACTCCACGAATACATGCGAGGTTCCACATAATCAGACACTCCAAATAGAGCCACAGATTGCTTTGGAGAGATCTTTTCAGTGACGCCTATCACTCAAGGTGTAGTTCCTCCAGGCTAGCCGATCATGGACAAAGCTGGACCGCTATTCCCGGCCCATGAATCATGTGCAGAAGCGGAGGTTGAAGCGGTTAAATTGACTGTAGGTTAAGGGGAGAGGGTTACAAACAAAACGAGGTTGTTTAGTGAAAACGAAAATTCAAAGTTAAATTATGGGTACCTCTTATCATCGATCGTGATCGCCCAGTTCCTCCGGATATCAGGAAAATTCCACCAGCTAGATTATGTCTCTTCTTGGCCAGCTAAAAAAAAACAACAAATGACCCCGACCCCAAATGGCAGAAATAGTGATGATAATTTCACCTTCGGGAGTGTCGTAGGACGGACGCAGAGACCGAAATCCTCATTGCTTGAGGTGAAATGAGCAAAATTGAACAGCTATCGAAAAACCCCAGAGATAACAAACCAAGGACGAAAAAACAGAAGAATAATGGCTCTGTATGCCTAAAATTTCGAAAAACTTGGGTCGCGACGCCTACCGCGTCGCGATTGGGGCTTCTCCCTGGAGCGCATTATCTGTTAATATGTAGATAGGGGCGTCTTCTCTGGTCAGTCCCGATTTTGTCGAGGAACTCCCTCGCAGGGTAAGGGTTCCTGCGCCCTATCCTCAGGGATGCAAAGTGAGACATGACATCGCCTACCTCGGAATCGTTAATGTGATCGTATTCCTCGCGCATTAAAGGCAGTGTTCACGATGAAAATCGTTTTTCTGTTTTTCCGCCTATATTGAAAACGGCCCCATGCTGATTTCAATGATGTCTCCGAAGTCATACAAGACATTCTGTGAACGCAGGTATGGTCCCTCAAAGATTGAGCTATGGAAACATGGTGGACGAGTTGTCCGAGGCTTGTAACTTCCGTCTTTTGCAGCCGATCTATGCGAGCTGACCTGAGTAAAGAGAGAAGCTGAGAATGAAGGGAAGAACGGGGCTAATGATTGAAAATCATCGCTCATCTTACGATCTCGAGCATTCATTTGTCCACGTCGGTGGGCGTGTGATGCGCTTTTGGGGTTTTCAATGCGCTCGAAGTTGCAACTTCGGGCTCTTTTGGGGCTCTTCCTGGCTCGTTTTCATGCGTTCTTTCGACGTTAACGTTACAGAGTGTCCCTCCACTACCCAATCCTAGTGGAATTTCGAAAACTTTTTTCATCGTGAACACTGCCTTTAAAGGCACAGTCCAAGCTCAGGGACAAAATCTGATATTTCCATACAATTGTGAAGTAGACCCATCCCGATAACACCTGACAAGTGCGAGCTCTCGATTCCTCCGAATGATCGAGATATAGGAGGAAGCCACCCTGGGGCTCCCCATCGGGGAGAAACTTTGGCACGCCCCTTTTACGATCTTTCGAGCTCAACAGTGGCGAGATGAGCGATTGTTTCCAACTTATAGTCCCGTTTTTCCCTTCATTCTCAGCCAGCCTCCCGATTCAGGTCGTATCGCATAGATCGGTTGTAAATGACGGATGTTTCAAGCCTTGGACATCTCGTCCACAATGCTTCCGTAGCTGAATTTTTGAGGTGCTGTAACTCCGTTCCCAGGAGGTCTTAAACGATCTCAGAGATATCATTGAAATCAGCGTGGGACCGGTTTCAAGATAGACAGGAAAACAGAAAAACGATTCTGAGGTTGGACTGTGCCTTTAAAGGCAAGTTCCGGTCAAATTTTGACACTGCTGAAATTTGGGTTAAATAGATTGGGCTGGCATAGCTGAACATCGTCTGAACGTTTCACGAAGTTCTTAGTTCTGGAGAGCACGGCCTCAAAGTCAGAGATTACGGTATTCACAGCATGATAATCATCGCTGGAACGACCGATAATTACACAGCACTTTTAGAGAATGTGTGGACAACCGCTAAAGTATGGACGATGGCACACTTTTCTGACTTATCTGGATCATCCACTAACGGAAGTGGCTGGAACAACTTGAAGAAGACCGGTTCTAACGCAGTTTTCGCATGCTCCTTGGGACTACCTCTAGCAAGATCACCGATTTAGCTGGAATCTCAAAAACGAAATTCTGCCCGGACCCTGCCTTTAAATCCGATTTCCTTTTGTTTGGTAACTCCTTCAAAGTCGGTCAAATAGTAACTGTATATTCCTGAGTCTTTCGCGCCTCCCAAAGCTCACGGATATACACACTTCGCATCTCCATACTGGACTGCTTCACCGAAATGATGACGCCGGTCACATCCAATGGGAGAGGATGAAGTTCTTTTGTCATAGTTACTCTGGCAAACTGGGGCGTCGACAACAGGTTGATCCGCCCACCATGAGTCACCGCTGGCCAACTCGCCGATATTCGGCGTGGCAGTGGCCGCGAGTTATGCTCTGGTCAATGTCGAGCTGTTGCACAGCATTTACGGCCGCGAGTTATGATCTCGTAGTTGTCGAGCTGTTGCACAGCTAACGCTCTAAATACAAGGGAAGTATACGACGCATTTTTCAGGCATACTGTAAATGATGAAAGCGCAGCTGGTTCAATTACCCAAGTTTGCGGTACATTAGCCCCGCCCCGCATCTAGAGGTCCTGCCTATCTGGTGGTGACCCCAGTGGAGGCTAGGCGACCCAGCCGCGACGCGTGACGGAGTGCCGACCGCGACGCGTGTCGGAGTGCCGACCGCGAAGCGTGTCGGAGTGCCAACCGCGACGCGTGTCGGAGTGCCAACCGCGACGCGTGTCGGAGTGCCAACCGCGACGCGTGTCGGAGTGCCGACCGCCACGCGTGTCGGAGTGCCGACCGCGACGCGTGTCGGAGTGCCGACCGCGACGCGTGTCGGAGTGCCGACCGCGACGCGTGTCGAAGTGCCGACCGCGACGCGTGCCGGTGTGCCGACCGCGACGCGTGTCGGAGTGCCGACCGCGACGCGTGTCGGAGTGCCGACCGCGACGCGTGTCGGAGTGCCAACCGCGACGCGTGTCGGAGTGCCGACCGCGACGCGTGTCGGAGTGCCGACCGCGACGCGTGTCGGAGTGCCGACCGCGACGCGTGCCGCAGTGCCGACCGCGACGCGTGCAGAAGTGCCGAAAGCGATGCGTGCCGGTAAGAAGTAGTACCTAAGCTAGATGAAACAGTCCTGTAGGATGTGAACTGCTGCTAAATAGGCCACCAAACGCGACACATCGAGTTGTCAACAGCCCGACAACAGGCGGACGTCGCTGGGCAACGGGCGGGTCTCAGGCTGACAATACGCGCGATTTGACTTGTCAACAGGGAGCGGTTTATGAGATGACAACTTATCAACCTGTTGTCGACGTCCTAGTTTGCCTGACTATGTGTGAGTGCGCGTCCAGCACCTGTATTAATCCCTGACACTTGTCGAACTGCGTGGTGTGTTACTGTGTCAAATCCTTGCTACTATCCAATAGCTCATTTACAGCTACTGTGCATTTCATCCAGTGGGTAGTATACTGAAGCGCCAGTTGAAGTCTATAAGGGGCTCGTGGAACTCCATCAGCGCGCGATTGCGAAATTAAACACGCTATTGCACCCGTAGCATTCGGTGAACTCATACTTCTTCCAATCATCATCTCCAACGCTTTTCGAGTATACTTTGGAACGCAAGCAAAAGCAGCTCCTGGTGCACAAATTAAAACACGCAAAAATCCATCAACACAGGGCCCACGCGAACTCCATGGATACATGTGAGGTTCCACATAATCGGACACTCCATATAGAGTCTCAGATTGCTTTGGAGAGATCTTTGCAGCGACGCCTATCACTCCGAGTGTAGTTCCTCCAGGCGAGCCGATCGTGGACAAAGCTGGACCGCTATTCTCGGCCGATGCATCATGTGCAAAAGCGAGGGTTGAAAAAGTGAAAACGACTGTAGGATAGGGGGAGAAGGTTACAAACAAAACGAGGTTGTTCAGTGAAAACGAAAATTCAATTCTAAATTAAGGGTACCTCTTATCGTCGATCGTGATCGCTCAGTTTCTCCGTATATCAGGAAAGGTTCATCAGCTAAATAGGGCCTCTTCTTGGCCAGCTACAAAAGAACAAATGACTACTACCTCAAATAGCAAAAAATAGAGATGATAATTCCGCCTCTGGGAGTGTTGTAGGACGGATGCAGAGACCGGAATCCTCAGTGTTAGAGGTGAATTGAGCTGAATTGAATAAATATCAGAAAACCCCAGAGATAGCCCACCAAGGATGAAAAAACAGAAGAATAATGGCTTTGTTTGCTTAAAATTTCGAAAAACTTGGGTCGCGACGCCAATGCGTCGCGATTGGAGCTTCTCCCTGGAGCGCATTATCTGTTCATATGTAGATAGGAGCGCCTTCTCTGGTCAGTTCCGATTTCGTCAAGACGTTCCCCCACCATGTAAGGGTTCGTGCGCCCTATCCTCGGGAAGAGAAAGTGAGACATGACATCGCCTACCTCTAAATCGCTAATGTGATGGTATTCTTCGCTCATTAAATCCGATTTCCTATTGTTCGGTAACTCCTTGAAAGTCAGTTTAATAGTGACTGTATATTCCTGAGTGTTTCGTGCCTCCCAAAGCTCACGAATATACACACCTCGCATCTCCATATTGGACAGCTTCACAGAAATGCTGCCGCCGGTCACATCCAATGGAAGAGGATGAAGTTCATTCGTCATCGTTATGTGTGAGTGCGCGTTAAAGGCAGTGTTCACGATAAATCTCGTTCTCAAAGTCTCGGTGTGACACACTAAGTTGGCAGATGCTGGAGAGGATAGGGTGGAAGAAAGCAACGAAAAGTGGCCAGAAATTAATAAAAACGGCTTTGAAAGCTATCCTGGTGCGCCTACCTATACCGGTCCGCCCCCAATCGGACGAGCTTTTGGCGCCGCACACATTTCGATGGCGAATCGCCAAGCAACTCTGCCGCGATTAGCATGATCGATTGGCGCAGAATTCGCAATTAGGGCGCGCTTACCGAAATCAGCAGGGCCCATGATTCTCGTCCACGCCCTGAAGTTAGAAACCGTTATTTTGACTTATTCTGAACGTTTTTCTTCGCTGTTTCTTCACTACTAGTTACCTCACGACCAAACAATCCCATTTTTGGGTCGAACTCGAGTGCGATATTAACGTGAACACTGCCTTTAGCACCTGTATTAATCCCTGACCATTATCGAATTGCGCGGACTATTTCTCGTTCGAATCCTTGCTACTATCCAATAGCTCATTTACAGCTACTGTGAATTTCATCCAGTGAGTAGTATACCGAAGCGCTAATCGAAGACTATGTGGGGCTCATGGAATTACATCAGCGCGCGATTGCGACATTAAACACGCTAGTGCACCCGTAGCATTCGGAGAACTGATACTTCTTCCAATCATCAGCTCCACCGCTTTTCGAGTATACTTTAGAACGCAAGCAAAAGCAGCTCCCGGCGCACAAATTGGAACACCCAAAGATCTATCAATACAGGGCCCACGCGAACTCCACGGATACATATTCCACATAATCGAACACTCCATATAGAGTCTCAGATTGCTTTGGAGAGATCTTTGCAGCGACGCCTATCACTCCAAGTGTAGTTCCTCCAGGCGAGCCGATCGTGGACAAAGCTGGACCGCTAATCTCGGCCGATGCATCATGTGCAAAAGCGAGGGTTGAAGCAGTGAAAACGACTGTAGGATAGGGGGAGAAGGTTACAAACAAAACGAGGTTGTTCAGTGAAAACGTAAATTCAAAGTAAAATTAAAGTAGCTCTTATTCTCGATCGTGATCACCCAGTTCCTCCGTATATCAGAAAAATTCCACCAGCTAAATAGGGCCTCTTCTTGGCCAGCTAAAAAAACAACAACAAATGACCCCGACCTCAAATAGCAGAAAATAGAGATGATAAATCCGCCTCTGGGAGTGTTGCAGGACGGATGCAGAGACCGGAATCCTCATTGTTAGAGGTGAAATGAGCTGAATTGAATAAATATCGAAAAATCCCGGAGATAGCCCACCAAGGATGGAAAAAACAGAAGAATAATGGCTCTGTTTGCCTAAAATTTCGAAAAACTTGGGTCGCGACGCCGATGCGTCGCGATTGGAGCTTCTCCCTGGAGCGCATTATCTGTTGATATGTAGATAGGAGCACCTTCTCTGGTCAGTCCCGATTTCGTCGGGACATTCCCCCACCATGCAAGGGTTCGTGCGCCCTAACCTCAGGAAGAGAAAGTGAAACATGACATCGCCTACCACAAAATCGCTAATGGCCTTCTTCGCCCAATAAATCCGATTTCCTATTGTTTGGTACTGAGCTTCTCTGGACCGAATGCCGGTCCGCGATTGCGTCTTGGAACGCTTTGCGGCCGCCCGCGCTCGAATCGATCGCGTTTCCAGCGCGAAGGCCGACTCGATGTGGCTTTTTTCTTAAACAGTTTTCTCCAATTGTGGTGAGCGCGAAGCGCTCACCAGATTTGGCTTTGATTCGTTATCGCGCAGCCCCTGATCTCAGTATCAGAGTCCGGAGTATTTTGTTCTATTTTCAGTTTCGAAAACCCATCTAGAGTCAACAAGTGGGCGGCTGCGGCGCTGGAAACTCTTCCGACTCAAAATCGCGCGGCCGCAAAGCTTGTCGAGCAGGGATGAGCGGAACTCCGTTTTTCGCTGGTTTTTTGCCTTCCAATTTCCATTTTCGTCTTTTAAAAAAGTCCAAAAAAATCGGAAATATCGGAGATTAGAATTTTTAACACTTTCCTTGCCAAATTCTTAGGGAGTATGAAATCGGATTCGAGGTCCGTCTTCTTTTTTTTTCAGAAAGCCAGGGTTTTTTGTATTTGCATTATTCATTAATTTACCTACTATCTATACTTGCCTTACTCTTTGTGTGTGGCTGTGAGTCTGTGTGTGAGAATCAACGAACATTCGGTCTGTTTTTTTTTCAAAATTGACGCAATTCTTAAACCAAAAATTTATTTTTTTTATTTATTGTAGCCAATTACAGATAAAATCGTGAAAAACAGAGAAATAGTAAATCATGATTGGCCACAAGACAGCAAGAAAATAAATTAGTAGCCGAGGGGCAACGAAATTCTAGCTGTAAACGCGCTATTATTGAAATGCAGTCTGAGTGATAGAATTGATTCATATGTTGGACTTCATATATCTCACCAGTACTGCTGACCCACTTGACCGCAGTAAAGTCTACTACCGCCTAGGCACGCAACCGGATATCTATACCCGGGCGGGCTCGGTATCTCAAGAGCCTCTTTAAACTGGTACGCACCCAGGGCAATTGCGAAGGAAGGAGAGCAGTCGGGCCAGCAGCAGTGAATTTGCCCGGTATTTATTGAGATGATAAATTATGGAGACGAATCTTTAGAACTTTCTAAGAAATATCCAAATAGCACAGTTGGGTCACGCATTTGAGTCGCGATTCGGCTACTCATTTACGAAGTAACAAAAACAAAACAAATCTGTGTGAAAAAAAACAAGACAAAGACACGCGGGGCTACTAAATACTGCGCCACCAATCCTATATGATACCAGCAAGAAAAATGAGGGGAGTGAGATGTTTTCAAAGCGATTATATAAATTTAATTCAATATTTTCGGCCTTGCTTTCCATTGTTAAAAACTCGACTAGATAACGCCTGCGCAAAATGCTGCCCTTTTCCAAACCTAATTTCGAAACTAAGGCGAGTGACTTGTGGTCTCTTCATGCTACGGTGACATTTTAGATCTAGATCCATGCAAGCCAACATGTGGAATGAATGAGAGGTTGTGACCTACTGAAAAATAGTTCACGCCAAATAGGTGTTTGGCATGTTTGTATCCGAAGTATACTACCTTTTTTAAAAGTGATTTAAGGCTCTTGTCCAGGTTTCAAGCAGGCCAAACATAAAACCACCTCGATTCCACTACATTAACCACACTGAAAAGTTGAAATAAACAGCTCGACTCAATAAAGAAAACGTCATTTTACACGGAGATACCGTAAACTTGTAAAAAAAATCGTTGGCCCAAACTCCTCACGCAGTGAATGAGGGAAGGGGGATTCAATTCAGCCACAATATGCTTTCAACTCGACCAAAAAGCAGTTTGAACCAGGTGTGAACATTTATAGTTTACCGATTTACCGGATTTGCCTATGTTTTGCGGTAAAATTAAACTCGGTAAAAAATTAAGATTTACCGACTCTAACTTGCAAATCACTGAAGTTTTTACCAAAAGAATAAATTTTGGCTGGGGCCGAATTCATCAAAGCATGGGTTAGGGTAGAGGTAAAGGCGTCGGTACTTTTGATGATTACCCGCATAGGCAGACCGTCTCGTAGCCGAGCAGTGTCTCACTTGCCCCTGCCTCTTAGCTGGGTTAGAAATTGGCACGACTGGTTAGCGATCTCCCGCTTGCAGAGGGTAATTATCAAAAGGGCCGACGCCTCTACCGCTACCCGAACCCACGCGTTGATGAATTCGGCCCCTGTTTGCTCATGGTGTGCGTATCTAATTTAGTCTAGTGAATGGACCAGGCGCGATCATTGCGTTTGGCCGTGCGGCGTTGGCGTCATCACCGGCCAACGGGGTTGAGATCGTGCGCTGTGATCTACCATCCCGGCCCCGTCCATTCACTAGTCTTAATTGATAACATGAACTGTATTTCTGTATTATGGCACACTGAAACCGCCATTGTGCGCGAAAAAACTCGGAAGTGTGACGGAAAAAACGCTCGAAAACAAGGTATAAGGGCTAATTACCGGTGTCAGTCGGCCCCTAATTAACAAGATTTTCGTTGATGCTTTGCTTATCCGCCTTTTATTTTGCTGTTAAAGCTGTAAGTAGTCTACAGAAATGCTCAGAATTTATTTTAGAAGCAACATAAAAGTTAACAAAACAGGCATTTATAGAAATCTCGATAATTGCGGGCGGACGGACACCAAGCAATAACTTGTTCCTGTGCGTTTTTTCTCCAATTTTTTACTTATCAGCACATTTGCGATGGCCAGATCTACCTTCTCATGAGGATAGCACAACAACTGTTTCTATCGCGAACCCTGACTTTGATAACAAATTCGGTGCACACCCCTGTTTCGAATGACAGCACAGCCATGTGATCCTCCTATAGCATGTGGCCGTATTGTCCTCTAAATTAGAGCACGCGCTGAAACACTCGAGATTCTTAAAGGCAGCATACGCGCTCGTGAACGTTATTGAGATAATTACGGAAATAGAATGGTATATCTCAGAACATACCGCCCACGCATTTTGAAGCGTCAAAAACGACCCGCAATGACGTTACACGAGTGAGAAGTTAGCCCCGCCCCGTATTTATCCGCCCCTGTGTCTGCGGTCCTCCTCAATATTACGGGTACTGGGCCATTCCCATCTGTATTGGAAGATAACGGAAAATACAGGGGCGGGGCCAACTTCTTGCCCGTGTAGCGGTATTGTGGTTCGCTTTCGACGCATAAAAATGCGTAGGCGTTGTGTTCTAGGCCATGCCATTCTATTTCCGTAGTCATCTCAATCACGTTTACGAACGTGTATGCTGCCTTTAATTGCACCGCAATACGCAATCAACTCGACTACTCGACTGGGGCGCGCATTTCTGTACTATAAGAGCACGTGCTGCCGCGATAGCGACGTGAAGCGACCTATTGGAGCGCGCGCCCGCTTTGAATCGGCCATGCGCCCCAACGATGACCGGGCATCTCGCCCAAACAGTGATTCCACACCAGTGCCAGGACTACTTGCATGCGGGGATCTCCCTTTCCCTCCAAGACAGATTATTCACACCGAGACCTATCATTCAGAGGACAATAGTAAACGTTTGGACTGATGGCAAAGCAGCTATGGAGACGAGATTCCACAGAATCTGGGGCTTTTAGACTTTCGAAGCTTATTCTGATCAAAATCACCGGCGGCCGGCTGGTAAGTACCAGTCAGCCGCCAGTGAGATTTAAACCACCCGCGCCAGCCGCGCTTAAGATTCAAATGTTTTTTTCTTCAGGAAACAAGCCATGGACCTAACTATACATTATGCTACCAAAGAGGGCCAGGCTGTTCCCAACGTGTACATACCCTCGATGCCCGAGCAGCTCGCAGGGAGGAGCCTGGCCTGAGTTGCGGCTCGTTTCAATAAGAGGTGAGCGAGTGGCCGTGTGATGTTCCGGCCCCAGCCCGGGCACCTGGGAGTCGATGGCGATGGTCACCACCGCATCGATTACCAGGTGCCCGGCCTGGGGCCGGAACACGACATGGCCACTCGCTCACCTCTTTTCAAAACGAGCCGCAATGCAAGGGGTGGTGGCCATCGTGTATCAACACCCCTGAGGAGGCGGGGGAAACGGAGGAGGAGCGAGGTTCCTGATTGGACGCTACGCGGGGCTAGGCCGTGTTGCGTCCAATCAGGAACCTCGCTCCTACCCCGTTTCTCACGCCTCCTCGGGGGTGTTGATACACGATGGCCACCACTCCAATGCAGGTCAAGTCCTCCCTGCGAGCTGCTCGGGCGTCGAGGGTACCCTTAATATCGGGGCGAGTGTTACTCGGGTCCAACGCATGCGTGTGTGCGCGTATCCTGCTTCTTTTACACCGCAGGCTATCGCTCTCTCGTTTCACCCCGCACACGCATGCGAAGGAACAAAGGGGAATTGGTTCACAAATTGTATTTAGGAATTGAACACAACCGCACCAGCGCCTATTCCCCGAAAACGGCCTGTACTCTTCTTTTCAGGTCTATATACTGATTCACAACAGTCACAAACTGCCCTAAACCAAAAACTTCCTGAACAGACAATTCATCACTGGAAAATCATAAACATACCGCTGGTATGACAGGTGAGAATTGATTGTGTCTATATTAGGTCCACTAACCGCATTGAATGACGACAACAGAAGTGGAACAACCGAGAGCGAGGTGGTTTTCTCTGGAATTCTCTGAACGCAACATCGCAATCACGAGAAAATAGGACTCTCGCGCATTTCTATTAAGAGCAGGTGACTTTCTCGAGAAACGAAATTCTGAACAAATAAGGGATCTTAATCGAAAACTTCGCGAGATCAACGAAGACTCCTTCTACTGTACACACGACTTTGGCGTGAATCTTAGAAGTGTTTTTGAAGCGTTCGAAGTACGTTTTTGACCATTTTCGTCTGCTAGGTAGGAGTGAAAACTCAGAAAACGTGCATCAAACGATAAGAGATGCTGGCGTAGAGCGACTGATGATGAACTTGTCGATGTGAATGGTGTTTTTTTTTCTTGAAATTACCCTCATAGGGTAACTGGAGAAATCGGCCGCAAACATAACGCAAATCCCTAATGCCTTAAAGGCAGCGTACGCGCAAAAAATCCTGATGAATTTTTCACTGTTTTGCGCAGGTACAACACCCGCGGTAAGTTTTGTAAAAACGGGGAGCATCTGGTAAACTTGGCAAACGTACGATACGTGTAAATTTCCTGAGTGAAGACTTTTTTGGATTCTGAAAACGCTATCATATTCACAGATCAAATTGATACCTAATTGTATGACTTGTGTGCCAAAATTCCCCAAAATAGCTTTGTTTTTGAAGAAAATAATCTTTGCAACCGTTTTGCAAAAACGTAGCGTGCGGCGAAGTGCGGCGAAATTTTGAGCAGTATTTGTAGAAGTACTGAAAGAGTGATCTGTATGCTTTCCTCATAAATTAGGTGCAGGTGAGAGAATCTCAAGGTTTGTGTTGGTTGAACATTTGAAATCCTTCATTAAACACGCTTGAGACTACCTGAAAATCGGAGTTTTGTTGCGAAAACCCTGGACTCTTAAATGAAGGACTTCGAAAATTCCATCAAAACAAACCTTGAGATTCTCTCATCTGCACCTAAATTATCAAAAAAGCATACAGATTGCTCTTGCAATAATTGTACAATTACTGCTCAAAGTTTCACCGCACTTCGCCGCGTGCGACGCTTCTGAAAACCGATTGCGAAAACTATTTCTATCAAAAAGAAAGCGATTTTGGGGAGCTTCGGCCCACAAGTCACATTACTAGGTACCAATTTCATCTGTGAATATGATAGCTTTTCAGATCTCGGAAAGGTCTTTATTTAAAAAAGTTATAGTGGAGTCCACCAAGATTGTCTCATTTACTTATCAATAAGAAGCGGCCGGCTGGGGATCGATGTGCACGATTCCCATACCAGCACGCTCGGTACCGATTGAGCGAGAGCGGTTGTGCTGCAATGAGTTTCATGTTCATTGATCTCCAATCGACCGCTTCTCATTGATAAGTAAATGAGACACTCTTGGTGGACTCCACTATACATGCGTCGAACGCTTTTTGGCCAAGTTTGGCAGATGCTCTCCGTTTTTGCAAACGTAGCGCGGGTATTGTAGGCCTACCAGGTTGGGATATATCGCCAAGAAGCCACCCAAAACACTAAAATTTCGGAGAAAAAAAAGCTTGTTCGAAAATCCCGGACCCTTCAGCTCCCTTTTTTCAAGCCTGTCCGTTGTGTCTTGTGTGATACACAAATGTTGGAAAACTGTTCGTCGTTCGAAATGGTTTAGCCCCTTTAACTTCTCAGGTTGATTATTTCTTCTGGCCTTTCCATTATCAAGAATTCTCTAGAAAACAAATTTCCAATATACGCGTTTGAACGCGAGGATCTTTCGAAATAAGGAACATAGAATTTCGGATTTCTCCGGGCCGTCGGAGCCTGACGGAGCGCTTCTGCTCCTCGTGCCAGATGATCGCCCTTCCAGACCATGGAGTAGTTTTCAACAGGCTACAGCATTATGAATGCGCAGCATTGAGTTCTCAAGCTTTGTCAAATATCTCCTTTTGGTTCATACATTCTCAAACAAACCATCGGTCAAAGCGGGACCGGCTCCTCCCAATCATGACGTCATCGCCCGGACAGCGGCCGAGGGGCGAACTGGCACCGCGGTCCCTTTTCGGTAGGAATATCAGCGTCGGCCGCTCCCCGGTCGCTCTCAGGGCGACAGCGGTACCATCGCCAGAGATGGAGAGACCAGGGATTGGTTGTTCTTTGAGTGATAACGTGCGGGCCACTCTTGAGAGGTGACTTCGGGTCACTCTCAGAAAGACAATTTTTGGCGGCCGAGGGGATCCTCCATGGCCCGCGGTGGGGAGGGCTTCCTCATTGCGGACCATGCTGAGATGGTATCCTTGTTGGGGCCTGTGGCAGGATTAACCTCCTGGCCCACAGGCTGTAACAAGTACCTTATTCTCTTAAGAGGCTTAAAGGCACACTACACCCTCAGAGATGAATTTCGAGATTTTCATGTAAATGTGTAGGAGACCCCTCCTGTATAACACGTGCCGAATGCGAGATTTCTATTCCCCCAAATAAGAAAGATATCAGCGACCACCACAGGCCCGATCCCCTTCGCTCACCACCACAGGCCCGACCCCCTAACAGATTTTCGAACTCGATAGCGGCTAGATGGATGGATGCATTCTAGCAAGTCGTCGTTCTCCAGTCCATTGCTTTGCTATCTCCTTATCCTGGCTCGCTTTCGCGCAACAAATGCGAATGAAGAGAAATACAGGCCTGAGACAACTCGTCCACCAATTTTTCACCCTCGGAATCTAGGCATCTTTGAAAAGCCATAACTCTCTTCAAAAGGGGTCTTAGGCGATTTCAGAGATAACACTGTGATCAGTGTGGGACTCTCTCCAAGATAAGCATAAAATCTGAAAATTAATTTTTTGGGTGCCCTGTGCCTTTAATCCTCTCCAGAAGAGGCGGAAGTGAAGAAAAAATAGCAGTTAGGAAAAATTCGAAAATCGCTCGGATAGGGACCGCAGTGCCAGCTGGGACCGAAGATCGCTCCGAGCGGGACTGCTGTCACCCGGAGAGCGGCTGCTGTCGCCCGAGTAGATAGCTAATTTTCGCTAGAAGCGGAGGGAGAGCGTCGCTCGAGTCGCTCTCCGGTCCCGCTTCGAGCGATGATTTGTCTGAGTTGCATTGAGAAGAAAATAACAAATGCGGTTTTTTTGCGCGGACGCTGCCTTCCAACTTACCGCAATCCTCAAACCTAACGCGAGCACCTCTGCTCAGCGCTCTCCAAAAATGCGGTTCGCCGCACCTGGTATCTGCCGAGATGTTGCTAAACGTGCTCAACGCCCCGGAAAGCCCGCGTTACCTGTAGTGCTCCAGATGGGGCCGCCGCTCGCACAAAAACCAAGGTTTGCGGGCTTCTACTGCATCATTCCGCGAACGCTATCCAAACAAGGAAATTTCCCCTGACTGTTCGAGAAAGGGCTGGAAAAATGGATCAGGTTAAGAGAGAGAAATTTGTAGAAACTATTTAATATTTTCGTAAAGTTGCCTAGAATGTTCTCGACACCGTGAACCTGTTGTGATCCTGTCATGAACATAGATTCGCGGAGCGGAGAAAAAGGTTTCGCAGCAGGTTCGAATCTGCCGGGTCGGTGCCTCAAGCCTGCCGGGTGATAGGCTACGGCACGGCAGATTCGCGGGAGATTTACGAGAAATTCTATGAGAAAGTGGTCTAATCCGTTCACTCGCTATATCCAAAAAGCCTTTTTTCTGACCCACTGTCACAATGGCTCTCGTATGAATCCATTCAACTAAGAATTCATCCCCACTATCAGCATTAAAGAAAACGTTATGGGACATGGAAAATACTTGGGCATTCAGCTGTAAAACTATAAATAAATTTACCAAACCTTTTCGAACGACTGAAGATGAGCTTACACGCAAGTTGATCGCCTCATGTAGACTCCAGACCCTTTGTAGGCAACCGCACGCATAGCCCATCCCCCTCATTTCTAGCCGGGCGAGGTAGGGCTTATCAAGCTTATCGCGTGGAAATCCCTTTATCACCTTTATACTTTGATATGACCGACCGCTCGGCTGCTTCCTCCGTCCGGACTCAAATGAGCAAGATAGGCTCTGTATTGATAAATGTCCATGCTTCAGATCTGTCCCTAGAGCAAACTTTTGGGTGGGAAAGAGTTGGTCGGAAAGCTGATAGTTTTTACTTAACTTTTTTTTGCGAGCCTACGCTTCACTGGTGTTAGTTGCAATAGGATGCATTTATGAGCGGCTGGATCAAAGATAGTATCAGCTAATGGAACAGTATCTGATAATGGGGTGGTGAAACCCGCCATCCTCGACTTTGGCCACGGATCGGTCACCACGGATTTTTATGATTTCTGACACAATGTCCCGATACATCTTTTCCGGCCGCACTAGAAAAAGTACCTGTGTCAAGGTTTATTCGACTGCTTAATTCTCAACTCAGGTAACACCTCATGGACGTTTCGGCTAATAAAAAGTTTCAACTTCAGGAACCCGAAGTTAACATTGTGCAGAATTCGATTCGATCGATGAATTCGATCCCATTCGGCTTAAAGGCAGAGTTCACGATAGAACTCGTTTTCAAATTTGAGTGTGCAACACTATGCTGGCAAATGCTGGAGGGTATAGAGTAGAAGAGAGCGGCGAAAACGGGCCAGAAGTCGATAAAAACTGTCGAGAAGTGGAGATTCCATTAGCCCAAAACGCCTGCTCAGCCTGCCCCGCCCACGTTCCAACAGGCTTGTGGCGCCGCGTAAGTTTTCGATGGCAAATCGCAAAAAAACTCCGCCACTTTCAGCCTGATCGATTCGCGCACATTTTGCTATTAGCGCACGGTTGTGGAAACAACGGGATCGTCCGCGCCCTGAACTTGTACGTTCACTAGAAACCGCTATTTTAGCTTATTCTGAGCGCTTCACTATTCGTTAGCTCACGTTAGCTCACGACCAAACAAACCTCATTTTTGAGCCGAACACCAATACTATATTCATCGTGAACACTGCCTTCAACTCCTCTGAGAAAATTTGCCGCGTCAATGCCGGCAAAGTACCACGACCCTCGGCAATGCCGCGATAGTTCCGAGATAGTACCGCAGCGGCTCCGCGTCAGAACCGCGCCGGCTCCGAGAGGATACAGAAGTGAACCCGCGTGGAGTACGATGCACTGCCCTGTGCGGTCAAACAAAATTGCCGCCGGTTCAATTACCCAACTTTGCAGTACGTTCCGTACTTCCTTGGGCCCAAGAGCAGCAGTAACCTCTCTCTTTATCAGACAGAAAATGTGACAACCGCAGAAAACGCATTTTTGTTCTTAGGCCCCCTTGCGACGCGAACTCTTTCGTCAAGTGCAACCAGGACGCTTCGGAAGAGGCACTCCCGGTTGTACAGCCCAGGAAGAAGCTCGCCTACGTCTCAGAGGAAACAACATCTACCTACAACAGAGTATGTGCTCTCCGAACTGCAGAAAACTTCGTGGAGGAGAAGCGTTTGAGGAGGAAGTTGCGTCGGCAGCGTCAAAGTGACCGCGAACGAGAATGGACGTGTAGAGCTAAGGAGTTTGAGAAGGCTTGGGAGGAGAAGAATCCGAGGAAAGCCTACACGTTGCTACGACAGTATAGCGGCAAGATGAAGAGATGTTCTGCTGTCCTCAACACTACCAATGGAGTTGCAGTTGGTGATGCGACGCTGCCAATATGGAAGGATTACTTCAGTTCACTACTGAATCGTCCAGCGCCATCAGTACCTGAGCTCCCGCATGTTCAGAGAGCACATTACGATGTCAGTGAGGAACCGCCGACTGAGGCTGAAGTTTCGAATTGTGTCCGGAAAATGAAGAATGGAAAGGCAGGTGGAGATGACAACATCACTGCTGAAATGCTGAAAGCTCTTCCTCCGTCTGGGATTCGTAGAATGACCAACACCATCCGTGCTATATGGATGAGCGAAAGGATACCCGATTCGTGGAGACATGCGATCATCGTACCTCTTCACAAGAAGCTATCCGTCACGGATCCTAAGAACTACAGAGGAATCTCTCTACTTCGTGTCATGTACAAGGTTTTAGAACGTATCATTCTCGAGCGACTTATCAAACATCGTGAAGGAACGACCAAAGAGGAGCAAACTGGTTTTCGACCTGGAAGATCGACCATCGACCAAGTGTTCGTCGTGAGAAGAGTAATTGAATCGTGGCAGCGGTATTCAAAGCCATTACAGCTTGCTTTTTTGGACTTTGAAGCCGCCCTGAACTCTCCCCATCGCGATCGAATGCTCAACGCTTTGTGAGCCGACAGAGTCCCGGAAAAGCATGTTTGACTAATCCAGCGCATGAAAAAAAGGAGGAACAGCAGCAGTTCGTACACCTGTCGGATTCATGTCAGCTTTCGAGGTGAACAGGAATAAGGCAAGGAGCTGTAGTAGGATCATTTCTATTCAACTTCGCCGTTGATGACATCATGCGTAGAGTTGCAGAACAATTTTCTGCGGACTCGATCTTAGGACGCTCCCTTGTCGACCTGGAGTAGGCCGATGACATTGTGTTATTCACTGAAAACAACGCAAACTGCAACGGATTGTGAACCTCGTTGCGAAGTATGCCGCAGCCTATGGACTTCGTCTTCGTCCCGACAAATGCAAGCAGATGTGGGTCTCTCAGAGGCCTCCAACGGGAGTTTGTGTGGACGGACAACGTATCGAACTGGTGGACGATTTCTGTTATTTGGGCTGTTTGCTGAAGAATGATGGTAGTCATGCAGCGGATATTCGACAACGATGTGCGAAAGCTACGTCTGCATTTGATTGTCTAGCTAAGTGTTTGTGGTCTACCCCCATCGCGAAGGAAGTTAAGTAGCGCGTCTACTTATCCGCTATTCGCCCTATCATGATGTACGGATCGGAGACGTGAGCAGCACCGAAGACGCAGATGGAAAGGTTGGATTGCACGGAGAGGAAGCTGTTTAGACGTTTGCTCGGATATTTCTGGCCGCGGATGTGCCACAACGAAGATCTCTACAACGAGATTGACGCCTTACATCAACGTTTGACACGAGGGAGATGCCAACATCCTCCAATGCCATCTCAAGCGGCAACGGAAGGTGGTCTTCGTCTGTTGGGGCATATTTTAAGAAGACCACCAGATCGTCTTGTTCAACGCGCTCTAAGAATGCTTCCGAGTCCTGTATGGAAACGGCCGCCTGGACGTAGGCGAAAGTTTTGGACGGATGTGGTGAAGGAGGATTTGAAATCACTCGGCATTGAAAGGCAATTCAGGCGCGATGTTTTACTTCACAGAAAGTGGAATAGCGATCAATGGATGAATTGTGTTCAAATTGTGGCTGAGGACCGTCACAAATAGATACGGCTCAGGATCAAGCTCACGGTGGTCCGCGGACCACCGTGGGACCGAGGGGGGGGGTCGTCATTTTTTGGGAAAACTTGAAATTTTCGGGAGGGGGTCGTTATTTTTTTGACCCATCTAAAATAATATCTGTATCGCTGAAAAATCTAATCTTGAGGTAAAATTGTCTGAGGCCATGATTATTTACCATGAAATGGTAAACATTTTCGATGGAACAAGAGCGGTTTGAAATGAAAAATGGAGTAAATCATCGAACGTGTACTAGCTCAACATTACCTCTTCTACAACATTTGGAATAGACATTACTTCTTGGTTTTCTAGCGAAATCCGATGGAAGCGGAGACTATTTTTATTGTGTCGGAAGTCTTTTGGCCACGACTGCAAACTTCGTGCAGAACTGGCAGTGGAAGCGTAGAAGGTTTCGCACGATGGCATCGCATTCTGTATAGCGCTGTACTTTTGAAGTAAGGCGATTGAGTTCGTAATCGAATCTAGGCGTATTGTGATCTATATCTTGTTCGCGTCGCCTATATATTTGGGCCAAGCTCTGGTATTGAACTTGGCGTTTGAAGGTTTATACATTTCGAAGTTTTCGAAACTCACTATTTCACAAAGCATCATCTCCAGCAGTATGTGACGACCCATAGCATAGAAGAAGTCCTCCTGCTTTCTGCGTTAGGGTCATCTCTTGGGGACATATACACTTGAATCTGATTGGTATAGCTGGACTAAAACTCAGGGGGATAGGTAAAGAGGCACTCCCGGGTGGGCGTGTCTCAGTTGGGCGGGGCGACTCCGCCCTCGGCGCGGACGAGATTGCCTCCTGAGTGCCTCTTTCACGAGCTCTCCGATTTGCTTTTGTCCTCACTGTATTCCCTATACTATCCACGTCTATTCCACTGGACTGTAAGGGAATAGAAGCTGATCAACTGCTCTATTCAACCCCAATGGCAATCCTTCCGACAAACGCTGAACCCAAATGCATTGATTTGCTAGCTCACGAGGGTTTTCATGTTCCCATGTTAGCATGAGACTTTTCTTGACCAGCAATATCATGCTAATATCCGTTTACCCTACTTCTACAACCATCTACTGGATTCCAAAGTGGGTCGTCTGGCTTCCACTCATTTTTTTTTCTAAATTTTTTATTATATTCAAAGAAACTATCCAAAGAAGCCTTGGCTAATTCACACAAGATGTTCGAGTTCAAAATTATGTTAAGACGGTAAGGCTATCTATTCTTCAATGTGGAATTTCAATTTTCAAGCTAACTCTTCTTGCTCACGAAACAAAGAGCCGATGTTGAGAATAAATTCTTAATTTTTTTCTTGCTTTCACTCGCTTCGTTTTCGCAACGAAATTATATGAAAGTGGGTTGTTTATAGCCTCTGCATTGTTTCCTTCGTGTGTATCGTATGCGAAATAATTTAATGTACGGATGAGATGATATGACCGAGTACGTGCTGAACTGGAGCTTCATTTTATTTATTTTTTTTCTTCTGAGGATCAGTTCACAAACTGTTGTAGGGAAAACCAAATTCTGAACTAAATTTACTAAACAAAAATTATGCGTATTAAAATTTTATTAGGGTTTGGAATGATGTCAAAAAGTGGTAATGAAATTTCAACTTTATTGTTCAATACATTTTTCACATGATCAGATAGGATTTTTAAACATTACACAGCATGATTTCAGCCCCAAAAGGAAAACAAACACAAACAAAAATGACGAAAAATCACTTCGGCAATGAAATTCTTGAATTTTAGTGATGTTGGTGTGATTTTTCATGTTTTTTTTTATTCATTGATGTTTTATGCTATTAAGTTTTCCTCCAGCAACAAAACACCTATTTTCCCTCGTTGACTTTTGTTTTGCTATTCACTTAAGGAAACAATGTCTTTTTTCCATATTTGTGTTCTCAGCCTACGTACTCAATCCAATAAACCCTCGTTGATATCAACCGATACCTCTACTCTGTCGACCCTGCTGCTTACATTGCCACTGGGACTGGTTTACGATCCTGGGTCGCTTGTCTTCGAATCTGTTATGTCCATTGGCTATGCTGGGTCATTAGCGATCGAATGGAGGAAATGTCGACCGATATGAGCCAAAATCATTAGATTGAATGCAAAGGCTGAGAATATATGTGTGTAAATCAAAACAGGCATTATTTCCCTGGCTAAATGACTACAAAAACGATTAGATTTTGAGGTAGAAACTCAATACAAATTAAGGCTGACGAAAAGGGAAGCGCGCTTCTTTGTTGAAAAAAAAAATACAATTGAAAAAATATTTTTAAAAAATTGGTAAAAAAAATTGACACTTTGTTCCTCTTGTGCACTTTTTTATGCGTTCGTCGGACTATCATTTTTATTGCGAGAATAAACACAAAACGATATGAATTGATGCAAGAATTTTTTTAACCAAAAAAAGTCATTTTAGTCCTCGTTAGAAACGGATACCTTCTTCAAGGTAAACATAGTGAAAATGTAAAAAAAAACCTGGAAGAAATATGGGATGGCGAAACTAGTACGAACTCTGTATCATGTGAATGTTCACCTACGTTTTTGTACGATTTTTTTGTTTTTGTAAATTTTGTATTTGAGTCGTGAATCATAGACAGTTTTATAGTTTTTATAGCAGCTTTTGAGACACTTCAGGAACTGATCCTATCAAGCAGAGGTTCGAAAAATAGATCCGAGTTCTCATTTTCTTCATTTCACTAAATTTCTTCAAATTAATCATAGGTATATGATCCGTAGAAATGTTACAGCACTTACCCGACTTTTCAAAATCTATTCCTAGTCTTATTTTTTATTTGTGACTAAAAATGCTAACGACGGATTAGTAAACACTCGAATAATATAGGAAATTCCCTGAGAAGGTTTCAACAATATAGGATATACCTACGACCTTTTTGGTTAGGGTCATAATACTTGGTGATTAAAAAGTCTTCTATAGACGACACGAAACATCTGGATTTTTTTCCGGTTGAAGGCATGAAAATCAGATGAATTGAAGAGATTAAGAAACACTATCTTGTTCCGGGAAAGCCTTGGATGTTTATAAACATGTAGGAAATCTAGGTGACAAATTGGGAAGCTAGGGCGATGCCTGTCTTTTTTTATTGATTCTGGAGCATCCGCCATTTTTTTAAATTATAATGTTAATATTCGACAAAAGAAATTCATGGCTAAGCGCTAGGCGGCGTAATCGAAAATGAAAAGATTTAAAGCATTGAACAACATTAAAGGCCACTATTTTGCGCGAACAGGGAAGGTATCTTGATTCATAAACTATTTCTATGTTTAGGTGAGATGAGAAGAGAAGGAAACCAGATAAAAAGATTCACCTTTTCGTAAATCACCACCGCGGAATTGAAAATGCAATGTATAATAGCATCATATTGCTGGTCAAGAAAGGTTTCATGTCAGCATGGGAACATGAAAACTCTCGTGAGTTAGCAAATCAATGCATTTGGGATCAAGAATTGTTATTGTGTTGAATAGATCAATTCCTCAGCTTCTAGAACCTTACAGTTCAGTGGAATACAGGCGAATAGTGTAGAAATACAGTGAGGAAGTAATCAAATCGAAGCACCGCGGAAGAGGCACTCTGGAGACAATCTCGTCCACGCCAAGGGCGGAGTCGCCCCGCCCAACCGGGTCACGCCCTCCCGAGAGTGCCTCTTTGTACGCACCCAAAACTCAGTGATGTGGGTGCTAACCAGAGCAACAGATGCCCCTTCGTTATACACTTTACCCAAGGCTCGATGGCTAAGAGCATCGATGTCAAAGGTGATGAATTCGCTGTAACGATAAGCGTCGCCTTGGTCTCTTTCATGGAGTGTGACTCCTCATCTCTGTTTTTCTGGCTTCATCTTTCGGGACTCCGAAATTGAGGGCGTTTCATGGCTTTGCGACTTCGGTTCATCAGAGCTCTTGAATTTCTTAAGATCATAACACAGCAGGTACTCAGATATTGGACCTCCAAAAGAGGTATAGTACTGAGCGAGAAACACTTTGGTCACACCTTGGCATCTTAAGTTCAAAGGATTCTTCATTTTCGAAACGTTATTGTCTCTCAATAATCTTTCTGCAACATTTGCTGTTTTGCCGCCGTTGATTTCCATCATGTGGTCGAAATAGCGCCAGCGAGACACATATTATACTATGAGACCTTCATATTATTATAGTTCCTCTGCTGAGCCAATAGACTACTACAGTTTGTACTACAACGCTTACCCCGTTGGAAGCATGAAAATCCAGCCAAAATGACCGTATGCGAACGATCAGTCTGGACGAGTTTGTATTTGGGGGCGGGGCTGACGAAATTTTTCGACATGCATTGCTCAAATTCGTAGCTTTAACTCGTTTTTGACGCTTCTATAGGCTCAAGCCTTCTACTAGGGGCCATACGACTCAAGTATCAGAGGAAGAAAAATATTCCGAAAAATAACACACGAAGGCCATTTCTCGCTCCGAACTTTAGGAAGATAGCACACAACATCTCCGTCATCATTTAATACCTTAGCACTCGAAGAATCGAAGCAAGTTCGAAATCGTGCAAGCCGAAAGGAAGCGAGTCTGGAAATTTAGGAATGTCAGTTTAAAAAAAAGGTACCCGGAACGAGGGTACCAATCGACTGGAAATGTTCCAAAAATCATTTATATTAGGTCTAGAAGTTAATTTCCGCGTTTTTGTTGTTATTGATATTTTGTAAAAAATAAAATTATTTTTATATAACGAATTTTATGTTATAATGCTCACTGTATTATCAGCTTTCTATTGATATATAACTTGCTTCACGTACCTTATAAAAAAAGTATTATTTTAGTTTCAGAATATGTCAACTTTTGTGCCGGAAAAACGCCATTTGCGGGAAGCTCTCCTTTTCCTTTTTCATCTCAAGAAGAAAGCCACTGACGCGCACCAAATGCTTGCCCAAGCTTACGGGGATGCTGCTCCATCCATAAGAACCTGCCAAGAATGGTTTCAGCGTTTCAAATCGGGTGATTTTGACGTTAAGGACAAAGATCGACCAGGACAGCCAAAAAGTTCGAAGACGAAGAACTTCAGGCTTTGTTGGATCAAGATTCGGCTCAAACGCAAGAACAGCTCGCGGCATCTCTCGGCGTCACCCAAAAGCAATTTCTATTCGATTGAAGGCAATGGGGAAGATTCAAAAGGAAGGAAAATGGATCCCCTATGAGCTCTCAGAACGCAACAAAGAGCAGAGAAAAACAACTTCACAAATATTGGTGGACGGATTCCAAAGAAAGTCTTTTTACACCGCATCATAACTGGCGATGAAAAGTGGGTGTACTACGACAATCCGAAGCGAAGAAAATCGTGGGTTAGTCCTGGTGAAACAACAACTTCGACCGCAAAACCAAACATCCACGGGAAGAAGGTCTTACTGTGCATATGGTGGGATCAACGCGGTATACTGTACTATGAACTTCTTCAACCTGGCGAAACAGTTACTGCGAATCGCTATCAACATCAACTAGCGCAATTGCGGCATGAAATCGAAGCAAAGAGACCAGAATGGGCGAGTCGACACGAAAAAGTCATATTGCTTCATGATAACGCTCGACCTCATGTTGCTCGAACGGTAAAGGATACGCTAAAAGAGTTCAAATGGGAAGTCTTACCGCACCCGCCGTACTCTCCAGACATCGCCCCGTCGGATTATCACCTTTTCCGGTCAATGGCGCATGGTCTAGCGGAGCAGCGCTTTCAAGATCGTCAAGATGTCAAAAAATGGCTCGATGAATGGGTGGAGGCCAAACCAGAAAAATTTTATTATGATGGAATCCATAAGTTACCCAAACTCTGGGAAATGGTTGTTATTAATGACGGAAATTATTTTGAATAAAAATTTTGTTTAAGTATGTCCAGTTTTCAATAGTGTAAAAAGCGTAAAAAAACGCGGAAATTAACTTCTAGACCTAATAGATAGGTGAAAAAATAACTTTTTCAAAAACTGAACTTCACCTACCCCCCTCCAGACATTGAAAAAATCGGCGCAAAAATCGAAAAAGGGTCGTCTATATACATGAAATGGTGAAATAGTGGAAACTGTCGGAAGATGTTAGAAAACGCTAACATCCGGAGATGAGCTCATGAAATCGATTTTGAGCCAAGTTATGGCCGGTCAAATGAGCGGTGGTCCGAAAGCCCCAACGGACCACCGTGGCCAAAAACGGAGGGCGACGATTTTCCGGATTCTGAAGTGCTTTTCAACTTTCCATCTAGCTGAAGTGTTTCAATATCGGCAGCGCATGTAACGCTATTCATCCCCTTTGGAATGGTGAGGGTCCTAAAATTGAAAAAACCTCAAAAATGAAACGAGTCAGTAAAGTCTACCAATTTTTCACCCTTCCTAGAGGGTAGTTTTCTAGCCAAAAAAGATGTCCCTCTCAGGGGTGGGGGTCGTTGTTCAGGACGACCCGGACCACCGCTGGGCCTGAGCCTGATACGGCTGACTTCTAGGACGGCACACCTCGGTGAAGATGCGGAATGACCGCGTCAGGCAAAAGCCAACCGTTTAAGTCAAGTAAGTAAGTCAAGGCCACCTAAGCTGTATTACGTCTCTTAATTAACTGCGTATGATATACTCTCCCGAAGCCGCAGCGGCACTGCCGTTACGGCTCCGCGGTAAGGCGGCCCCGGCTCCGCTGTAGCGCCGCTTCGGTGCCTGTAGGCTTCGAAGCGGCACTATCGCGGAGCCGTAACGGCAATTTCTCTCAGAGTCTAGGCGTTGCAGAGAACGCCATGTTGTTTTACAGCGAATACTCATTCTGAGCGGTCTTTTCGAGAACTGGATCCCTACGCCACAGGTACGTACATAACGTAATTCGTCGCCACAAACATCATAGTCATGCAAGAACACATTCAGTGAATTCCGTTTAAGTCAGGATTCCAGAAACCCGTAAAACATGCACCACGACCAATCAATAATTATTCATCAAACCTCAAACGGAACAGTGATCTTCACGGGACAGTAAAAACGCAACAATGAGTTAGTTAAAATACAATCATTAATTAGTCCACTCCTCTTTACAATTATATGACAGCAATCTCAACTCGAAAATGGTGCAGAATCAAATTGCGCAGATTCGGGGCAAATCTCACAAGGACTGCAGTCCGCAACCTTACAGTCCTCTTCAGGGCAGGTGGCCGCACTGTAAATTAAGCGTTTTGGCGCGGGCACTCGCGTCGCGGCAGCCTCACAGTCAGATCAACATGCACGGGAGATTTTGAAACTGATATCGAACTTAAAACCGAGTACAACAAAAATAGATCAGGATAAATGCAAGAAAAATTGGGCGTGCACCCTCCCTCCATACTGATCCGTCGCCGCGACGCGACTGTTCGCACGTCGCAATCCATCCACTTACCATAAAAAGGACTGTGGTACCTCAGCATTCTCACTGCCGAAAAAAGCTGAGAAATCCCACACAATCCGTCCCGCACCGCCAAATCCGCACTTACTTCATCACGGGATAAACGCACATTGGCACTTTTTCCAACACTATTATACAATAAAACGGTCAATTTGACCTTCATCAAATACAAACGAGTGACGTCGACAAGTAAAACAAACAGTGAAGGCAGAAAGGGCGAGACTAACTAGTAGTGCGGCAAAAACATGATAAATAACAACATGGAAAATGACAAAGATACTGAGGATGTGAGAGAGATGAAAAAGAAAAAGATAGACTACAAATCACAAACTAGCGAGGCAAATAATGAGCTTATTAAAAAGCAGAGGGGAGTACCTCTGTTAGAAAATACCTGCATTTACAAGGTCATTAACTATGCGACAAGGATACATAAAGGGGCTATAAAACCGCGAAATTCTCATGGTTTCTACGCGTGCTGGTGCGGAGCGGCGGTTAGAGAGCGTGAGAGACCGCATGACAGACGGAGGGGGCAGAATCGCCCGCCCCATAGTCGTGAGAACTACGACTACTGGTGTCGTCCGTACCTCATCTTCACAGGATGTGCTCAAGATAAAAATAACCTATCGTAAATGAAAGACCCTTTGGTCTTTTGCAACAATGATGACGAAAACGGCAAAAAAACAGCAATAAGTAGCACTACATGGCCCGAAAACTTGAATGTAGCACACCCGCCCCGCCCACTCCCTGAAACCCACGAAGGGGTGGGGCGGGCACACCATACTCGGGTTTTGAGGCTGTATAGGGTTATTTATGACTCGTTTTTAGGCGTTTTTCGACACGGTTGTTGCGATGAGCTTAAGAGCTTTCAAACTGGTTAGAACCCGATGGCCATTTTCATCGAGACCACTTGGCGGAACGTGGGAAAATGCACGAGGTCCTGCACATCATCTGAAGATGAGCATTTGGATATAGAACTACCCATACAGCCTGTCCCCGGAGCAGAGTCCAGATGGGGCTAGGTACATATTAGCGAAGTGAGCAGCCGCGCTGCGCGTTCAAGGCAGATCAGAAGTCAATTTTCCTATTCTAACTAATCACTTCTTCATTTTTCAAATTCACTATAAGGTTTACGCGAGCGTTTCCCGCCACTTGACTTCGACGATTTTAACACCTTTCAGCGTTGATCCTCCTGCCAAGTGCGATATACATATCAAAAGTACAGATTCTTTTCCATCTATCGCTGTCCTCCGCTTGAGCCAAAACCTGCTAATTTGCGAAATATAAGCTATGTTTCAATGGCAATCTTCAGTACTGAGCATATGTGATGGCTTCTATTCATTTTGAATAAACCACCAAAGCTGCCGGAGCTGGCAGGATATCTGAGCCGCTTAAGAACTAGACGACAGTGTTTGCGGAGGATTCCGACGGAGCGTAATTATTGATTTTTAGCGAATTTTGTGATTTTGCAACTTCGGCCTTTTCTGGCTTATCCTAGAAGTTTCGGCTTCGAAACTTTCAAGTTAAGTGGCAGGGTAACCACCCGATAGTTTTTTGTAGATTACAGATCGTTTTTGTAAAAATTTAAATTTCGCCAAACTTATCGATTTGCGAAAAAAAAACGATCGGTAATTGACGACAAATACTATTGAGTAGGGACTTGGCCATTATACCTGACTTTGAATTTTCGATCTCGGAGCCTCTCGGATAAGCCAGAAAAGACCGAAGTTGCAAAGCGGAAAAACCCACTAAAAAATCAATGAATACGCTCCGTCAAAACTTTCCGCAAATGCTATCAACTAGTTCTAAGGTGGCTCAAACATCCTGTCAAACTCTGCCAAGTTTGGTGGTTCACCTCAAAATGAATAGAAGCACTCAAAGACGCTCAACACTGAAGATTACCACTGAATTTAGCATATATTTCGCAAATGAGCAGACTTTGGCCCAAGTGGAAGGCAGCGTTATAAAGAGATGAATTTGTGCTTTTGATAGGTATATCGCACTTAGCCGACGAACCAGCGCTGAAAGGTTTAAAATCGTCAAAGTGAAGTGAAGGGAATTTCTCGCTTCAACTTAATAGTTGGAATTCAGAAGAGAATCTGAAAACTGGCCGGCAAGATTATGCAAAATCTCTCCTGACCTGCGTAAGGGGTCGTTTATACTCCGGCGCGGTACAGCGCAGTTCTACGGTATTGATCACGCGGCGCCACACGATCGATATCATAGGACTGCACTTCGCCGCGCCGTTCGTCGCGGAAAGTATGCACTAAGCCTGAGTGCGCAGCGCGGAAGCTCACTTCATCTTCGCCTGGACTAATTTCTAGTGAACAGGCCATACTAATCGTGCTTCTGTATCCTCGTAGTATAGCCAAACGCACACCAGTTTAAAAGAATAGAGGAAGCTGGATTTGAGCATAGAATATAGTAGATAATAAAATTTTTAAACCTTACGTGGCGAACATCGAGTATCACATTCGGAGAAGCCTTTACGAATTTGCACGTTAGAAAAAACGCCGTGAAATGCCGCGCCATAAACACTTTGTCGTGCAGCACAGTATAAAAATCAATCAAACTTCTATCACGAATCATTACAGTCTTACAATAAATATTAGTAAAACATTAGAACAATATCACAATTATGCTACTAGCAACGACCTCTACGTGAGATCAATCAACATTACATAAAACTGAATTAGAAAAAAAACACGACCAGATACTCTGTAGAAACATACACAGTTCTTATAATTGGCAAATGATAAAACAAACCAGCAAGTCCATGCATAACAATTAGGGCAGCTTCTTTTTCTTCCGAACCGATCCTTCCAACTTACTACCGGGACGTTTACCAGACTTTTCATTCTGCTTTTTACCAGCACACTTTTGACAAAACCACGGAACATCATCGGGCGGAGCAACAATGAGACCAACGCAGTGCCTATAACGAAAACGATTAATGTGTACCCACAGAGACTCACCAGGTATGGCACAGAACACAACGCCTACGCATTTTGAAACGTCAAAAACGACTCGCAATGCCGCTACACGAGTAAGAAGTTGGCCTCGCCCTGTATTTCTCCATCCCCCCCCCGTATTTGCCGTCTTCCTCCAAAACAGGGGGGCTGAACCATTCCCCCCACCCCCGATGCGTGTTGTTTACTAAATGTACTTATTGTACCACCCACAAACGTCGCCGACGGCTGCAGTACCCCAGCACCCCTGTTTTGGGAGACGGCAAATACAGGGGGAGGAGAAAAGCAGGCCAGGGCCAACTTCTTACTCGTGTAGCGGCACTGTGGGTCGTTTTTGACGCTTAGAAATGCGTGGGCAATGTGTTCTGAGCCATGCCATTCTGTTTCCACAGTTATCCCAACCACGTTAAAGGCATCGTACGCTCAGAAAACCGTATATTATTTTTTCATGTTTTTGTGCAACTTGGCCTCTCTAGTCAACGAAAATGTCGAAGGGGCCCATGAAAAACCTTCACTTGTGAAGAAATGTCAATTGGAACACATTGTAAATACGAATTTGAATTTCGCGCCAAAATCCTTTTTGAAGTTTCTCTGCTTTTGAAGGCCTCGTCACTGTCATTTTCGGAGTTTTTCTGCATGTGGAGTTCGTGCCGTAACTATTTTTGATGTTGTCTTACGGTCGCACCAACATTCTAGAAAAAAGTGCTAGATGACTGATGAGATTTGGTGGCGGATCTTTGACGCCTTCCAACCTCATTGCCCCACATTTTGACGAGCCAGAGTATACCAATGTGGTATACCGGGTTCAATCATGAAATTGAGCCTGAAAAAATGAGAATTGATTTCCAGCACGAATGATGCCTTCAACGGAGCGTGTATCCTGCCTTTGAAAAAAATATCTCCAGCACAAAACTTGGAGCGATAGTGCCGGGGAAGTACCGCGACCCTCGACTATGTAGCGATAGTACCGCGAAGGACCCGCGATAATCACTGCGCCGATACGATTCTGCCTCAGTGTCTTGAGCCTCGATAAAGCCGCGACGTTGCCGCGGTAGTACTGCAGCGATTCCGAGTTAGAACCGCGCAGGTCCCGCGAGGATCAGGGCCAAGCGGGGTTGTGAAGTTTCGCAATGGGGGTCGGGGATCGCAAAGATTTCGGTCAAAAATGAAAATTTGGTGCGGATATCCCGAAAATTCTCGATATTTTTGGTTACCAAAGGGAGGTATTGTAGCATTGCTAAGGCTATATGCGCTTCAGCCAGACTACCAAACGAATTTTCTGCGTCTGGCAGTTTAGTAATCAAATAAAATTTGCTCAGAAATCGCATCTCGGGGGGAGGTCGCAAAAAAATTTGATTCTGGAAAAAATTTGATTTCGGGGGGGGGGGGGGTGGGGGTCGCTCGGATTTAGAAAAATTACGCCACGCTCCGCTCAACCCTGACGAGGATGCATCAGCGAACCCGCGTCGACAACCATGCACTGTCCAGTGTGTTAAAACGAGGTTGTCGCCGGTTCAATTACCCAGGTTTGAGGTGCATCCCGTACCTCCTTGATCGCAGTGGCAGGGTACCCTCTGTACATATCAGACAGAGAACAGAGGACGAAACAACCGCAGGTGCCTAACTTTGTTCGTAGACCCCGATTAGTTGTGTTACAATTCATAACTAATTTTATTCGACTTACTCGCGGTCCGGCACCGATAAATTTAAGAACGCTACGGCATCGCCGCTGCGGATTCGCTCAAAATGCCGCATCGGTGCCTGTGGGAACCTAAGCGGCACAGTCGCGGCAATTTCCACCAGGGTCACGTCGACGACCTCTTCAAGGTCCCAAGGTAAACGCGCTCTGGCATCATGCAGGCAGCATAAACTTTTCCACGGCTCCTCCAACTCCATGTACCGCTTCCACAAGCTTTCCTGTCTACCTTCTTGAAGGCAGCATACACGCTCGTAAACGTGGTAGGGATAAATACGGAAATAGAATTGTATGGTACAGAGCACAACGCCCACGCATTTTGAAGCGTCAAAAACGACCCACAATGCCGCTACATGAGTATGAGATTGGCTCCGCCATGTCTTTCTCCGCCCTCTGTGTTTCCCGTTTTCCTCCAAACAGGGATGCTGGGCCATTCCCTCCGTCGTCGATGTATGTGGTTTACTTGCACTTAATGTGCCACCAGGAGCACATAATGCTGTTAAGGGCAAACGCTCGAGTTGGACTTGAGCAAGTGCCGAAAACGTGCAAAGCTCTCCCTAGGTTGTAGCCAAAAGAGCACGTGATCCCGATCGAGGAGCGCGCATCTCAGCGGGCGGGGTGTTTGAGACCCCACACCTCGAAGGGAGAAAATTTCCTCTTCGGACCCTGGGGAGGATGGTCCTCTCAGCGCAGCTCGATAGAGCTATGATTCAGGTGGCTTCTCTGAGAGCATTCAGGCATGGACCAGGCGTTGTTCCAGCCGCACCTTTCGGATTGGATCCCAAAAATAATGAAAACTAACCAGTGAAACCAGTTGTCACACATATCGCAACAGACCATGGTCGCACCTTCAGTCCAAGCAACAGAACATGATGGACAAATCCACACCTGAAAAGTACATCATAAAAATTAATTATATTACAACCAATTACGACCAGCCTCCACTTTTGTCGAGCCTTTCGCTTCCGAACATTTTTTGAGTTTGGGATTTTCAAATGTTCTACTTTCGAACATGCGCGAAATTCCAATCTCCCGGACATATTCCGTGTCGAATAGACGATCGCGAAAATTCGAGTCGAGGCTACGTATAATGCTAGAATAGCGGTGCCTCTAGCCACCAGGGATGAGCGGAGTTACGCGTATCGAAACCCCCAGTTTCGCGCATTTTGCCCGATTTCCGATACCCGGAAAAATTGTGCCCAAACCCTGAAACCCATTTCCGTATTTTCACATTTCTATTCCGCTCATTCCTGCCTGCCAGTGTGCCACAAACGTAGATGCTCTTGAGGTAAAAAGGTTTTATAATAGCAACAAACCACGTCCGAACTGTCGTCGTCACCGTCATCAGAATTGTCGTCATTGGTCTGAGCAACTACCTCCACCTGGAACAACAACCTAATGTGGTCGCAGAACACCCACTTTTTATCCGTGAAAAATTGCTCTAGTTGCGTGAGTGACACGAAGTGCCATGAACGACTCTGAAGTATAAACCCAGAAAGGAGACAAGCATTCACCTTCTTCTCCTCTTTGTTTCGACGCTTCTCTTTACTCTTCTTCGCTTTCTTCTTTTCTGCAAACAAGCCATTAGGTTTGTAGACACCTAGCTATTCCTTGCTATAACGATTTTTTTTTTCGAGGAGATCGAATGTTCTGATCTTTCTTGGAAAATCGTATGAAAAAAGTGAACTTAAAACCAAAGTGAAACTTTCACACATGCGAATAGAAGCCCCTGCCTTCACAATGGCAGATAGCCATCAGGAAAGCTATATTCGTATATGAGCTAGCGCTGCCACACTGAAGTGGGGCTGTGGTTTTACTGACGACCGGATGGATCAGGTGTGACATTGATCCTTGAGAGTGTTGACCCCGAAATTCGCTCTGATGAAGCAATACCATCGGTTATTTCCGGATCCGTGCTGGAAAGTACTGGAACATCCAATGAGGACTGGTCCCCGACAAAAGCATCAACAGTCCAAGAACTTTCGAATTTTATAAAAGAATCTGATTCCACCCTGCCTCAGGGAACTATTCCGACACCGCTTTTAGCGCCTCATACTTTACGGCGGCGGAGAAATGAGAAACGACATCGCTTCGTCGTTAAGGAGCTAGAGCGCCTTCTCCATCAACTCCCCAATGATCCCTCGAAAAAGGTTCAACAGTCGTGGCTTGTCCATCGAATACACAGAATGGGAGGCGCCTAGGAGCAGCTCGGCTGGCTAGGCGCGATAACGTGGACGCAATGGCTTTCCGCTGCGCGCATTGCGCTTACCCGCCCCACTACTTCTATGCGCCTCCCTTTATGTGTACTCGGTTGACAAGCCAGCAATCCTAATAATGCAATACTACAACGGCCCTCAATACGCCTCCGACGCCACTGCGAACACCATGACTCATGATAGACGCCACAGTGAAATGCAGATCGATAATGTAACGTCAATGCAATGTCATGGAGACTCAAACTGTGTTTACGACACCATAACAACCACTATACGCTTTGCTACGGCACGTTACGCGATCCGCAGAATTACAGTGAACGGCGAGTTGACGCAAGCGACAAAAATGTTTTCAGTCATTCTCGCCGCGACGTCTAAACATGCTGTGATCACCGTCAGTATAACATCACGCGATCGTCATAACATTCGTCGCGCTGCGCTACTCGACGCTGCGAGCAACGCCGCAACGTGAACTCTAGGACCTCCATAGGCTCTGAACTATTGCCCAATGTAACAATTAAGGTTGCGTAGGCCAACAACAGATCGGAGGTAGAGCTCATCTGATATTGGAGAAGTTATCCTCCATCCACCGACCTTGCAGATCGTCAATGCATCATTCGAACAGGATCACTTTTTGTTGAGGACACTTCTATACCATCTTAAAAGCATGGAAAACGATCACAAGTTAGCACAACGTAGCCGAGCTGTACAAAAAAGTGTTGAGGAGAGACAGGACTCAATACTGTTTCGCTTAAAAGGGCCTTTCAGAGTGGCGTCGCAGAAAATTTCGCTGTCGCGGCGACGAGGTGAGAGATGGGGGGTGCTACGCAGCGCAAACCGTGCCGCGCGACGGGAGCGAACGTCGCGCTTTCAGAGTGGGAGCGACGGCGCGAGCTGGGAGCGACGTTCTGCGAAGTTTTGCGACGTTTTGCGAGGCGAATGGTGTCGACCATTTTTGTCGCTGTCGCTATTTGTCGCTGATGTTTCTTCGTAATAGCTAGTGTTCCTTCGTTACTATCTCGTATTAGCTAGTGTTCCTTCGTTACTATCTGTCCATTAGCTCTGTGGAATCATCTTTTTGCCTATTTCACTAACTATTTGCCATCCAGGATTAATTTCGTCATGGGATTTAATTGGTCATCCAGGATTTACCTCGTCATGGCGTTTAATAATATTTTGTGGTCGACACCTTCATTGTTATGCAAATATTTTCAGTTGAAGGTGATTCTACTGGTGGTAGTGTTTCCTGGTATATTATTCGAAATGGCTAGTTTTTGTTCAGAGCGCATGTTTATGCGCTCTGATCAAACTTAAAGGGCAGGGAAGAAATAAGAGACGCTGAGAAAGGGATATGACGCGGCGGCAGTCGATAGGCCACGCCTTTTTTCCTTCGCTCTGAGGAGCGATGCCGCGAATTTCGCAGCGACGCCACTCTGAAAGGCCCTAAAGTCTGTCCGAAACAAACTGTCGGCCCAAGCGGTCGATTTACGTGTCAAGCATGCGTGGCGAAAGCCTTTCTTCGGACCTGCAAATCGATTAGCAGTATTATCACGCGATTAGTGACTTATATACCAGTCAGCTGTTTGCAGCCGTGGGAGAGCTCGTCAGACAAACGCCCTAGCGGTAGTCACCCGACACGTACGCCGACCGCTTACGCAGACAGCCTCATTCGGACAAACATAACTTTCGGGAGAGCATATACTACGTAATGTCGCTCTCAGGACCAACTTCCGGTCCGCATTTGCAGACTACGGCTGTTTCATCATGCGACACGTGATGATCGTGCTGGGACCACTTGGTTCCGGCTCCCAGCACGATTATCACGTGTCGCATGATGAAACAGCAGTAGTCCGCAAATGCGGACCGGAATTTGACTCCGAGAACGATAGTACACTACCGTGCGCGCAGCTCTGATGTTCCACAGTCACTTGACACAGAATGTACGCCGCCAAACAGCACTGAGCATTATCGGCTACGATCTAGAGTCGATTTCGGTATTGAATCCAGCCGTGCTGAGGCTTCAGTTTTGATGTTGGCTTGCCTATTTTATGCCTTTGTAGGACTGTCTTTTTCAAAGGCATGACTGACTTTACCAAGTTACCTTAAGGTTAGCTGAGTTGCACACAAACTGAGGAAAGCAACAGTTGCAGGTTCGAGTCCGATCCATGCTCGGCAGTTTTACGCATTAGTCAGCTACCTCGTGATGGGTTCTATCCTATCGCCCACCCTGTTTTCTTTTTTTTTGCATTTTGCGGTATAACTTGAGACCATAACATTCGATCTCAGCAAAAAAAAACGGCTTTTCAATCATACTAGCTCATCTACATGTAAAAGCATCACAATATCGTGACGAGAATCATACCTGCTTTCACAAACGCCGTGACAGGTGGAGGTAGCCGAGATTCTTTTTGCTTCTCCTTCTCCCGTTCCTTTTCCTTTTGCTCCTTCTCGCGCTGTTCCTTTTCCTTCTCCTTCTGTTCCGCCAGCAAACGTTCTCGTTCCCGTTCCTTTTCTCGTTCTCTTTCTTTTTCCTTCTCTCGTTCTCGTTCCCGTTCCTTTTCACGTTCACGTTCGCGCTCTTTTTCCCGTTCACGTTCGCGCTCCTTTTCACGTTCCCGCTCCTTTTCTCTTTCTCGTTCCTTCTCCTTTTCTCGTTCACGTTCACGTTCCCGCTCTCGTTCCCGCTCCCGCTGAAGTTCCATCTCGCGTTCCAACTCCAGACGTTTCTTCTCCTCCTTCTCTCGTTGTTTTCGTTCCTTCTCCCGTTTCTTCACGTCTTCCTCTTTCTTCTTTTTCTTTCGATCTTCCTTGGAGGGCTTACTACCGAAGCTTGAGAACGCAGGTGGTGGCGCTTTCAGCTGCAAGAGCAAAATGTGAATAAAATACAAGAATGTACTGAATTGAAGAAAGTTGTATCGAGCACTACTCACTAAGAAGAAAGCGAAAAGTGATGACCATCTACACAACAAAAGTGAATGGGAGAAAACAGGAGCACGACTACATTCAATTAAAATTCTCCAAAATGCTCATCGAATTTATCGAACTATATTTGAGTAATACTTGGATAGGTGATATTTTTTTGTGACTGAATGCTGAAACGACGCCACCTAAATTTAGATAGAACTCCGACTTCTCGAATAAACCGATTTTTTTCCATTCTTACTAGGGAACCTAATGTGGTGTCCCCCCGGATTAAAAAGCTGATAAATGTTTTCTTATCAACTCTGGCACGCTCTCTTCGAATCTGAACTCGGATTTTGCTCCGGACATCTGCGAAAAAAAGTTATATCTTGTCAAAATTCGTATTTCCTGCAGCTGAGCAGAACGTGACGTTTGTAGCTCTTGGATGAATTTGGTTAAAAAGTTCAATGAAGGTTATTTGACGAACTAAGCTTGACTTCTATGTCTAGTTCTCAATTTAAAAGAATAAGCTGGGGATTCATGAGTTACAGATTTGAAAAGGCTAGAAGACTACTTGTTTTTCTATCAAAAACGCGCATTAGTGTTTGGAAAATCCGGAAACGGACCACACAACTGTATTCAGCGCCCAGAACTCCCCAATGAGCAAATTTTGGAAAAGGCACATTTTCCAAACTTTGCACAGACTGATCGCGTTTTGGACTTGTACGAATTTCCGGATGGGCGGTTATACTAATTAAAGGGCTTTGAAAGCGCTAGAAAAAAAGGTCCAGGTTTTACTCAAAATCCTTCAAAGTGAATTATCTGGGATGCTGATCCCGAATCTGGGGTATATTTGTCGATTTTCCGAGGTTTTCGGCTTGATCCGTTCAAAACTTCCCATCAGGGGAAAAAATTGATAGGAAATCGCGACTTTTGAGGATTTCCGGAGTGCTACGATGGATATGGCCCAAATTGTTGCTATGGTAGTTATTTGCAGAGCTAAACACGAATGTGCAATCCGTTTATCGATTTTTCATAGATTACGATATGTTACAGTGGGTAAACGGTAGCTTGGTCGAAGTCTCGGATTTCACTCAAAATTTCTCTGTGGGTGTTATTTGAAACGCCGAACACTAATTCGAGGTCCATTTTTGGTGTTTCAAAATATTAAGGTAGGCAACGCCAGCTAAAAGGCATTATGCCTATCTTAGCCTACAATAACCTAAAGTCTAGCGACAAACAGACCCCAGATTCGTGTTCAGCGCCCTGAATAACCCCCAGTTGAAAGTTTTGAACCAAATCCGAAATTTTTCATTCAAACACCCTAAAAATTGGCTGGTACCCGTACCTTTTCGCAAAACTTCAAAAACGCTCATAATTTTGTTCAGCGGTGTCCGCAGCAATAACCGATGTCAGATTCGGAGACAGCGAGCCAGAGAAAACATCAATCAACTTTTAAATGGTGGGAATGGCCCTGCGAGGTTCCCTAGTTGGCATAAATTGGACGTCGAATATTTAAATAATTGCTCAGCAGTTGACTCAAACTTACCGTCGCTATCGAAGCGAAATTCCGATCCGCACTTGCGGACAACCACAGTTCCATCACGCGACACGATTATCATCGTGCTGGAACCACGTGGTCACGGCACGATTGGTCTTTGTCCCAGCATGATTATCATCGTGTTGCGTGATGCAACAGCGGTCGTCCGCAAGTGCGGACCGGAATTCGCTCCGATGATGACAGTAATGAAAGTTTCTAGCTTGCGCATGGGAGCGGAAAACGCGCAACTGTGCTTTTGGAGACGGTCATATTTCAACAAAAAAATTGGCTCCGCTCTAATACATTCAAAATTACCTTCATAGTTTGAGTTCTAGACAGCTATTGTTAACCAAAAATATCGGACTCGTCATTTAATCAAACATTAGAACTACTCATTACCTCAATTACATGACTTCTATGAAGGCATATGTAAAGTCACGTCCGTGGCTTGCTTCCTCAAGGAAAAACATTCAAATCTCGCCTGCGGCTGGCGCGGGGGATTTCAATCTTCGGCGGCTGCCGCTATGGTAAGCTGATCAGTTGTACTCTTTTCTCGGCCTGAATTGATTAGCGAGCCAGGCAGGGCACGCGACCGCTGCGCCAGCCACGAGTGGGATTTGAATATTTTTTTTTCTTGAGGAAACAAGCCACGAACGTAACTATAGTTACCTATAATGGGAAAAACCTTATTGCAACGGTTGTATTCCTTTTTTTGATTTTAACTCTCTAAACCTTGAATCAGAGAAATTCTCATAAACTCAAACTCAAACTCAGATAAATATTACTGCACTCTACAACATTTCCAACTCACGCACGTTTTTCTTTTTCTTAATGTTGATCCCGGAAAACAAATCAGTATAAAACTGAGATACAAGCATTTCATACTACCTACTAAGCACCAAGAGCAAAGAAACAAGAGAACAAAGATCATAGGAGACAACACAGATTATAAAACCAACCTCAGCCTTCGTGAAAAACTTCCGTTTTGGTTCAGGAGTGGGCTCCTCCTTCACATCCTTTTGAGAAAATGAACCTATCTTCAACGGAGGCACCAACTTCTGATCTTCCTTTTTAGACTCCTCACTGAAATCAAAACCGTCGCCAGATAAGAAGAGAAACATGAATAATCGAGTTTATGAAAGACCATGCGAGTCGAAAATTTTTGTTTTAAAATTTGAAGGAGATTAAAAATATTGATTTGATCAACTAAATTTTCAAAGCTTTCTGGGTTCTTATTTAGATATCTTGCTGGGAGGGAGTTAGCAGCGTACTTTTCTGCCGCTCAATTATCACAGGAGCAGCGAAAGCAGAAGTGACAGGCCAACGGCGACAAAATGGGCGGATAGTCGCCTCCCAGCGAGAGATCTAAATCAGTACCGTCAATCGCCCCAATTAGAACGCTTACGCCGTTGGACGCATCAAAAACAAGTTAAAACTACCAAACTGGAGAAACATCAAGTCGAAAAAATTTCGTTGTCTCCGCTCATGGGCTTCGCAGACTCCACCCACAAGACAAACTGGTCCCAACTGATTATTCAAAAACCTTTTCTGCGGCTAGTTTTTGAATCCTCCAACGATGTAAGCGTTCTCGTAGGGGTCATAAAAGTCTATTACTTCGCTATCGAACAGCTCCGCTGTTTCAACCGCGTGGGCATGCTGCGGTGTAACTCGTCCACCTTTGCCTCACAACAAAACAATACGCTATTTCTCCCTTTGCATCCAGTTTCCATTGATTTTTTTCGTTGGTTTCCCTTACTACCAGCTCCAAACCTCCAATTTGTGTCATAAAATCGATAAAACTTTTGAGCGCGTGGGCTGATTCCAATAAATTCTAATAGAAACTGGTCAACCAGGAGATTCAACATGACAAACATTGATACAAGCAAGATTACGGTTGGTTGCAGCAGCAGAAAGCATTACAGCGCGGTGTGGCTTTGTGATGGGGTGCCGTATTGGTTGATCGCTGCGATCAATCGATACGGTACTTCATCACAAGGTCGCGCCGCGCCCTTGTGACGAACTCTGCTAAACCCCTAACACTCTTGGGCTGCAGTACGTTACATCAGTGTCGTTACCAGCACATCAAATGGTTCCGTAGAGAAGGCTCTAATCAAAACTGTAAGTTGCGGCCAAGCTCCTATTACACAAAGCAGAAAACGCATTCCAGAATCGTGATTTACGGACGAAAATTCTATCAATGCCACCCAGAAATCAAAATAACGCCATTGTCAATTCGCGGGCTTCTCTAATAACTCATTTACTTACAGGTATACTCTGCCCCAGACGAGTTGGCAATCGGAGAGTCCAAAGAAGCCGCGCTCTCTCTGCTTCCCTGACGGGCACGCAACGTACGCAACGCAACATCTGTCTTGCCGTAATCACAAAAACAGAACTCATCCAATATTGTTGGGGCAACCGCGAAAGAGATGACTGCGGACACCTCAACAGCCTTCGCTGTGTCGTGTGTGCCCACGAGAAATGTGATGATCGATCGACGCAAGCGACAGGCGCGCGGGCTGCTGAGTGGTCCGCAGCTATCCCTTTCGCGGATACACCCTGCCACGTAAAAAAGAGAATCTGCATCATGAGTGAATATCACGGTCATTTTGAATGGAAATAACGCGGAAGAATAACGAAATATGCGAAAAAAAAAAGAAATGAATGCGTGGAAAAATCGATGATTTCTGTTTTTTGGATCACGGTAAGACAGAAGCCTCGTCGCGTACATGATTGGCGTACGTTGCGCACCTCTCAGAAACGCAGAGGACTTTCCGATTGCCAACTCGTTTGGGAAGGAGTACAGTAGGTCCGTGGCTCGCTTCCTCAAGAAACATAATTAAATCTCACCCGCGTCTGGCGCAGGCGGTTTAAATCTCACCGGCGGCTGGCGATATAATAACCTGATCAGCTGTGCTCTTCTCTCAGACTAAATCAATCGAACCTAGTGCATACTTCCCGCGACGCGCGACCACGACAGTGCGTAACCTCAACACAGATTTTTGCTAGATATAGATGACAAACACTATGTCGCGTCGATCACCGCGGTAAGTATGCACTAGGCCTTAATGGGCCGACGCACGCGACCGCCTCGCCAGCAGCGGGTGAAATTTAAATGTTTTTTTCATGAGGAAAGCAAGTCGCGGACCTAACTATACATATATTTTTCAGAGCGGGAATTCCATGATCGGCCCATAACTTGGGACGATGACAGCGACGAGACAGTTTTCGTGCGCAGACGTACAGACATCCCATGAGAATTTCATCCTGACATCGACAGTACTTACGTTGGAAACTGCTTGAATTTGATTTTTACAGGTTCAGGTGGAGGGCTGGCTTCAGGTACCGTTTCGGTGGTAGATGTTTGATCACCGATACGAATCTTCAACGTAAACTTCGGTTCATGAGAAGCTAAACGAGAAATGTATCAGCAAAACAAGATAACACAGCATGACAAACGGTTAAAGATCCCACATTCTTTCAAAGAAGAACTTCGAGCACGCGGCTCATCACTTTCCCGACCGGCTTTTTTCTTGTCCTCTTTTTCCTTTTCCCTCTTCTTCTTCTTCTTTTTGTGATGTTCCTTCTCTCGTTTCTTATCCCTTTTAGAAGGCGATTCCTCATCTTCCTGAAAATGAAATTATGACTACCTCAGCCTTGCCGTTTCCCACATTAATCAGCTGAAACCTACCCTTTCTTTCCTCTTTCTCTTCTTGAGAGGAGACGATAAGGAATCATCCAAGCTCAAGTTGAGTGGGAAAGTCGTTTCAAGTGACTCATGCGAGACGTCATCTCCAGTTGGAGCAGCATCGTCAAAGAACGGAATGGTATCCGAATCATTGTCGTACGGTTGCTCTGCTGAAACACAAATGACTTCATTACAAAAATCTCCCTCTTCTAGGTTGAGCAGAGATCAAGAATACAGTTGAACGCAATGTTAAAAAAACATTGTGCGGTTGCGGACTCGCACTAAATTACGGTAGAATCTGGCACTTTGCCAGATTTCGTCATCGATCGGCGCCGACCGTCGTCTCTCTGCTCACGAGAATATCAGCTGTGGCGCCGATCGATGACGAAATCTGGCAAAGTGCCAGATTCTACCGTAGTTTTAGTGCGAGTCCGCAACCGCACCATGTCCTTTGAACATTGCGGTCAACTGTACCAGATTGACTCTGGCAGCGTCCACTCCTTGCGAGAGCGTGCGATTACACAGAATCGATCTCACACCAACCAGGAAGGAAGCAGCAAGTTTCAAGCTTACTACTCCATTCCGAAAGCAGAAGATATTAAACCTGCTGCGAAACTAACGCCCCTATTTCCCATAACCCCACCACGGAATGCGCAAATCGTGGGAAATTATTAGCCGGTGCGGCGATTCGAGCACATGGGTAGGTAGAAATTCACGAAAAAAAATATTTTGACAAAAAAATGCAGCTGATGTAGTTTTCGATGACCATTCAGCAGATACACCTTCTGCTCAACTCCCGCCCTCTAAAAGTGAAAACCAAGGCTTTTTAGGCCATTTGCAAAAAACGACCTTCTTACACCACTCTCTTTCAAAGGGCGATTTTTTCTAATCCTCACTCTACATGGGCGGCTTCGCTTTTTCCTACTTTATCACTGGGTCTATTTTACCGAACCGCTGAGCTACGGCCCGGCTCGTCAGAGTAATGTATAGTGGAGTCCACCAAGAGTATCTCATTTACTTATCAATAAGAAGCGGTCGGCTCGGGATCAATGTGCATGAATCCCATACCAGCACGCTCGATACCGATTGAATGAGAGCGGTTGTGCTGCAACGAGGTTCATATTCATTGATCTCCAATCGACCGCTTCTCATTGATAAATAAATGAGACACTCTTGGTGGACTCCACTATATATGGCCCTAAATGCCCCCAAAAACCAATTTTTCACTTAGGCCACCAGCGGTTGACAAACAAATCTGTACAATTCGTGGTAGGGTAAGAAACATTCTGCGGTGGAGCTGAGTTAAAACCGAAAAACATAACGAATCACAAACCGGGGACGCGAGCCCCCTCTCCCTAGGTTTTTTCAGTTTGGTGGCGACTCTTCCCCACTTCGGAAAATTTCCAACACTGCTTGACCCTGCCTCGAACACTCGATACATGACATACCTGGCGTTGGTGAAGAATCAGGAAGTCGCATGTCACCCGTCTGCGGAGTTTGAGCTGAACATGGACATGTTTCAGAAACCAAAGCACAAGAATAGAACAATAGGATCTAACTTCAACCTGGGTACATTGAAACTCTGACACCGCCGTAATGGGCTACGCGATCGAGCCTCACCGGTCACCCCGCGTACTCACCTGTCCTGGATAGCCTGCGATTGGATAAATAATCAGAAGTCGAAGAATACTAGGAACAGTCACAGAAAGCTTCCGAGATAAGATAATAATTCTATCGCAAGCTATCTGGCAGAAGTGAGCACGCGGCGCGACCGCACGCAGCTGGTGAGGCTCGATCGCGTAGCCCATTAGGGGTCGTTTATACTTCCGCCGCCGAGCGGCGCGGCGAAGTGCAATCCTATGATATTGATCACGCGATGCCGCACGATCAATCTCATGGAATTGCACTTGGCCGCGCCGCTAGGCGGCAGAAGTATGAACGGCCCCTTACGGCGGTGTCAGAGTTTACTTGGATATGGGCACCCAAAGCTAATTTCTGGATGAATAGTTCGAATATCGCAATTTCAGAACTTATCAAATAAATAACTCGATTAACTACATTTGAAATTTTCAAATTGTAACTTTGTCAAGAATCACTCTTTCTTAGAGATTCCAACCAAATGGCTTTCTTAATAAAGCCTTTTTTGAACATTTCAAAGAAACTACTTTTCTTTCAAAATTTGATTCCAGATTTGATCGAAATTCATATAAAAACCCTCGGAAATCAACTACAAAAATCTAAAAAACAGAATCAGCTATAAATCCAGTAAACATTACTTCTCGGGAAATCGTTTCGAGTAACTCGACTCTCACAATTCAGCCAATTTTCCGATTTCCGAAACTTTCACTCTCGACTACTCAAAATTCGAGAATATAATATCCCACTTTCGACGCACTCCAAAATTCCGCTTTTTCAGACATCCGACATTGGTCCCAGTGGGATTTCATTTCAAAGGAAGTGTTCGCGATGAAAACAATCTTCGAGTTTTCACTGGAAATTGAAAGTTTCACGGAAAAGTCCACTGCAAAAATAATGTCATTAAACCGGCTGAAAACGAGACATAAATAGCCCTATATGGCCCTCGAACTTGTATCAGTTATGCCCGCCTCGCCTACTTACTAGGAGGCCAAGCAGGAAGAGGGAGGTCTAGGTTCTAGGGCCGTTAACGGCCACCCATGACTCGTTTTCAGCCGTTTTTTCGACATTAACGATGCAACAGTCCTCGAAACTTACGATTTCCGGTAAAAATTTGGGGGCCACTTTCATCGTGAACGCTGCCTCTCATCGTGAACGCTGCCTCCAACATGTAAAATATGCGCACGGCGTCGTTCATGGTTCCGCCGTCTACGCACGCAGCTGGCAAGTCTTCCACTTCCTCCAGTGCCCTTTTCTCTTGAGTTCCCATACGATTTCCTCCTCATGGCCCTCCCAATAAACAGAATTTTGGGAATTTGAAGTTATTTCTTGGTCAAAAAAAACTCGAATCAAAACGCATTATAACATGGTAACCCCAGGAATTGGGATATTGAAAAATACAAAACGTCAATGAGAGGATCAGGCAGACGGAAAGCTGAAACAAATGTGTACTGAGGATGAGTTGTATGCTGTCTGAACTATATAATAATATATTGAAGATGCACATTCAGCAGAGGTTTTATCAAAATTTTAATACAATAATGGCCCCTTGAGCTGCAGAGAGGGGCTTACGCTCGGACAACAGGAGAGAGAGCACTCCCCCTGCACTTTCCACTTGGTTTCTAGGACGAGATGAGGAGGGAACATCACTAACATCTGATTAAAATCTAAAAAATCTAAAACCTTGCTAGGGAACCTCGCATGTTGTTCCCCCGGATCAGAAAGCTGATGGATGTTTTCTAGTCAACTCTGGCACGCTCTCTTCAAATCTGAACTCGGATTTTGCTACGGACATCTGCGACAAAAGTTATATCCTGTCAAAGTTTGTATTTCCTACAGCTGAGCTGAACGTGATGTTTGTAGTTCTTGGATGAACTTGGCCAAAAAGTTCGGTAAAGGGTTATTTAACGTACTGAGCTTGAATTCTGAGTCGGTTCCTCAATTTTCGAAATAATAAGCTGGGGATTCATGAGTTACAGATTTGAAAAGGCTAGAATCCTCTAATTTTTTGTTAAGCGCCTTTTTTCCTGTCAAAAACGCGCACTGGTGCTTGGAAAATCCGGAAACGGACCTCACGATTGTGTTCAGCGCCCAAAAGTAACCCACCGTGCAAACTTTGGGTGAAGACACATTTTCCAAACTTTGCACGCACTGATAGCGTTTTGGAATGGTACAAATTTTCGGTTTGGCGTTTATTTATACCTGCGAAAACGTCTCAAAAAAAAGGTTGCACATTTCACTCAAAATCATTCCAGGTGGGTTATTTGGGGCGCTAATTACAGCTATGGTGTTTATTTGTCGATTATTCAAAATTTTCGGCTTGATTCGTTCAAAGCTTCCCATCGGGGAAGAATTCGATGGCGACTTTTGCCGATTTCCGGAGTGCTACGACAGATATGGCTCAAATTGTTGCTATGGGGGTTACTTGCAGTGCTAAACACGAAACTGCAATCCGTTTATCGATTTTTGATAGATTACGGTAATTTACTGTGGGTATACGGTAGCTTGGTCGAAGTCTCAGATTTGGCGCCAAATTTCCCTGTGAATGTTATTTAGGACGCCGAACACGAATTTGGAGTCCATTTTTCGATTTTCAAAATATTAAGGTAGGGCATTATGCCTACCGTAACCTACAGTAACCTTAAGTCTAACGACAAACAGAACCCAGATTCGCGTTCAGAGCCCTGAATGACCCCCAGTTGGAAGTTTTGAGCCAAATCCGATTTTTTTTTTCAAACACCCTAGAAATTGGCTGATGGGTACCCTTACCTTTTCTCATTGCTTCAGAAACGCTTATATATTCGTTCAGCGGTGTCCGTAGCAAAATCCGATGTCAGATTCGGAGTCAGCAAGCCAGAATTGACCAGAAAACATTCATCATCCTTTAAATGGTGGGGATGACCCTGCGAGGTTCCCTAGTTAATGAGGCCTTTCCATTACACTGAACCAACTGCAGCCGGGTCACTCAGCTATAGCACAAGTTAACGCCCGTCAAAGCAGATGTCGAGAAAAGAGCTTCGTTTTTCGGGTTCAAAAGAAAGCGAGTAAGCCTAGAAGCACTAACGGAGGAAACGGAAAAAAACTAGGCGAACCACGAAAGCTGTAGACATCTTCATTACAAAAAAAGTCAAAAATAACACAAGGCTTGAACGAAAAGCCAGTTTAGCGCCCGAAATTCTACACTTTTCCGATTTTTTTGGTGATTTTCCAGCAGACAGATCCCAAGCCAGAAATCCTCGGAAGTTTCAAATTATTATGATTCTGTGTTCACAACCAGGAGTAGCGACTATTCAATAAGAGAGATGAGAACTGCAGCTCATTATCGATGCAAAACAGCTTTCAAAAGTATTTAGAAGTAGTTAGCAGCGACAAAGACCGCGATGAACACGTCACTTTTTTCCTAATTTCAGCTGCGACGCAGGAAATTAATTCCGAAAGTGCAACTTACATGCTCCCATCTGGTTCGAACACAAAGCGTTGGAATGGGCATGGGGTCCAGCGGCGACAGTCCTGCGCCACAAACCTTTGAATCCCATCAGTTAACGCTAGGAGTGTGATGGCATTTCCGTTTCTTGAAGAAAATCAATGCTCAAACGTGACAGTGATGATTTTTAGAGAATCCTCTATCAAATCACCGCCGGATAAATTTTATCGAGTTTCTGGAATTACGGATTTCATGGTTACTTGCATAACTCAATGAAAGACTGTAGAAGTAGACCCAATCAATAGAGAACCGTCAACAACAACAAGAATTCTATTTGGCCACTGATTAAAGGGAATTAACAATCGCACACTTAGCGTTAAACGATGAGGTTCAGGGGTACGTCTCTTTGTCAACATATCTACCACCAAAGTCGGCGCTACTCGCCTCGTCCAACTACATATGTACACGCCTTGAATCAAACTTTCTTAATATGAAGTTGTTCTACACTCATCTTCAAATACAGGCGGAAAAAAGAGCTTATTACCCGGAATCATGAATAAATATTAAGCGGTCGAAGAAATACGGATGCGGCAAAAAAGACCAGAGGGAAGGAAACGGGTAAGAAAAAAGGAAAAATTGGAACCACCAACTCGTTTTTTTGTACTTTTTTTTTCCAGAAACCGACAAATGGAAAATGTACGTGCGAAAGTAATCGGATGACGGGAAATAGAAACCGGAAAACGGGTATTTCCTAGTATTCTTGGTTGCTACCAGGAATGAGCGGAATTTATTTGTACAATATTGAAAATCGAATAAAGGGCAGTAGAACGACTGTTCCCATTTCGGAAAGCGGAAATGGGAACGCGGAAAATCATTGGAAATCCGCTCATTTAATCCTTTGAATTCTAGACCACCCATTAGGGTACTTTCGAGGCGCTCCAGCGAAGACGATAACGCAGCGGCTTTCCATAGCGCACGTCGCGTGTACCAGTTGAACTAACTAGGGACTGCTTCAGACTTACCGTGGCGATTTGGAAAACCATGTTTTTGCTGCTTTAAGTCTGTGACAGTACATAAATGACCCATGCTTGAAATTACCTAAATGGCTGTGAGGGTTCCGAAAAATGGCTTTTCAATTGCTTGGCAGAAAGGTAATCATCAGGGAATTTTTGGAGTGTTCGGAAAAAAAGTTATCGGATTCGGCTCAAACCTTTCAACGGGGGGGGGGGTTACTTTGGGCACTAAATCCGAATCTGAGGGTCTATTCCTCGCCAGGCTCAGGGTACTGTAGGTAACAGTAGACATGCCTTTTAACTGGCGTTACTTACCTTGAAATTTCTAAAATCGAGAAATGGACCTCAAACTCGTGTTCAACGTCCCAATTAAAGGCAGGGTCCATGCAGAATTTCGACTTTAAAATTTCTCGCTGAATCGGTGCGCACGCTACAGATAGTCCCAAGGGAAATGCGAAAATTGCGTAAAAACCGGTCTTCTTCAAGTTATTCCAGCCGCTTCCGTCAACCGCTGTATCAGAAAAGTCAGAAAAGTGTGGTCATCGTGCATATTTTAGCGGTCTTCCACGCATTCTCCAAAACTGCAGTGTAATTATCGGTCATTCCAGCTATGATTATCACGCTGTGAATACCGTAGCCCCTGACTTTGAGGCTGTTTTCTCCAGAAGTACGGACTTAGAGTTTGTGAAAATTTCAGATGATGTCCAGCTAGGCCACCCTAATCTATCTAACCCGAATTTCGGTGGTGTAAAATTTGACCGAACCTTGCCTTTAATACCCACATAACAACTCTGAGTCAAATTTGAGACTTCGACCAAACTACCGTATTCCCACAATAACATACTTTAGTCCAAGGAAAATCGATAGACCGAAAACAGATATGATAGGCAGCCCAAATAGCCCCTATCCAGCAAGGTTTCCCCCCATTTTCAAGCTTTCGACCAGATCAGGCGGAATTTTTTAAATATTGACAAATGTATCTCATATTCGTAATAAGCACCCAAAACAACCCCTATGAAAAACGTTTTAAGGGCATCGTTCGCGCTGTAAATCAATTTCCATTCTTCAGGTTCAACTTCACGAATGAGCCTGGTAGACCACACTGGTGAACTTCGGTGCGTCAAAAACGTAGGGTTATGAGGTTGTAAGGGGTCAAAGATTAGGACCGGTCACCAGTTCTCACCAGTCGTCTAGCACTTTTTCATAGAATGTCGATGCAACCGTCAAAGAACATGAAAAACAGTTACTGCACAAACTCCACATACAGAAAAACTCCGAAAATGGCGGTGAAGAGGCCAGCGAATGCAGAAAAATTCTAAAAAACGAATTTGGCACAAAATTGCAATTCATATTTACAATGTGTTCCTATTGACTTTTCTTTACAAATGAAGGTTTTTCATGGTCCCGTTCAATATTTTTCGTTCACTGTCACTGGAGAGGTCAAGCTACACAAAAACATGAAAAAGATTACACGGTTTTCTGCGCGTACGATGCCTTCAAGCTCAACCCGAGATAATTTTTCAAACGCCCTAAAAATTGCCACGGGTGTCCCCCTTTTCTCTTGGCAAGGCTATGAAAATGCCCACTTTTGGAAATCTCCAAATCTCTGAGATATATAGAGGATTTGGTAAACGGATTATCAATGCTGTGTCCCATATTTACAACTAACAAAACATGGTTTTACAAAAGCCTCAGGAAATGTAGGGCAAGCCCTAGTTAAAAGTTGGTCATGAATTATCAGGGTCTTCGGTGGAGGGCCGCAGCTCCACCGCGGTACGACACAATAGAACGACGTCCTTGGAACTTCTTAGTACGTAGAAATAGTGACTCACGAGGAGGCGAGAAAGCAGAACTGGCCGAATCGCTATGAGGATTGCTGATCACGATTTTGAGGTGTTTGGGCGATTCTGAAACAGCATAGCATGTTTCAGTTCTAATTGAGAAAACGCACTAAAACCCGAATAGAAATGTCTGACAAACCTTCAGGAGCATCCTGTCTCATCGGAGGTGTGGCTGTGTCACGTGCGAGTTCTAACAGATGGAGTCGTGCATTTTCCTCTACTCGTAGCTGCTCGAGTCGCTCGCGTTCCAAACGTTCCTCGGCCAAACGCGATTGCTCTGCTGCTTCCTGCTCTTTTTTGCGCTGTTCATTTTCCTCCTGTTGCTTCTGAAATAGCTTTCACTTCCTTTGCTCGGCTTATCTAACCATTAAAGAATGACGCGAAATATGCGTAGCATAAAAACGCACTTTCCGCCTGTCCTTCTGCTTCACTTTGGTCTCCTTCTGCTTCTTCTCCTTCTTTCCCTCCTCTTTCACATTGCTGATGGGCACGCTAAAACTATCATAATTGAATAAACATGTAGTAACCGATAAACTCCTCCAGATGTTGGGAAACTGTATGACTACCTTTGGGGAACAGGTGCAGGTTCAGGTTGATGAACTTTCCGCTCTGTATTTTCCCTAAAAAACAATGAATTATAAGGAATGTGGACATCCAGCATATTTCTTCAGGAGAACACTTCTCTTGAATAAGAATACTCTTTGGAGACAAGGTTCACGTTGAATATCATATTCGAATTCGACTCAAAAATGGTGTTCTTCGGTCGTGAGATATCGAATAGTAAAGAAACAGCAAAGAAAAGCGCCTAGAATAAGCTAAAATAGCGGTTCCTAACGATCAGGGCGTGGACGAGCTTACGGGTTCTGCTAAATTCAGCAAGCGCGCGCTAGTGGCGAAATGTGCGCGAATCGATCAGACTAGACGTGGCGGAGCTTTTTGGCGATTTGTCATCGAAAAAGTGCGCGACGCCACAATCTCGTCAGAATGGGGGGCGGGGCGGGCTAGGAGCAGGCGCACTGGGCTAACGGAATCTTCATTTCGGCTCCGTTTGTATCGATTTCTGACCCGTTTTCAATGCTTTCTTCGACCCTATCCCCTCCAGCGTCTGCCAGCGTAGTGTTTCACGCTTAATACTCCAAAAATGAGATTCATCGTGAATACCGTCTTTGAGGGAGGATAAAGATATGCCTAAGCCTAATTCTCATTCACAACATGTACACAACACCACAGGAGGCTGCACAAATTTTAATGGAAATACAAACGCTCCAGCAAAAAAAATTCAAGGAAGGTTTGTGAAAGTTTGGACCTTCCTTCTCAGTTAGCTTTCCTAAAGAAAAAAACCTTAAATAAGCTACACGAGTCGAAGGCCAATCTTAAAAAAAAGTTTCGAACGTTTGCGCGTTTTTGATACGTTTGGAACTGAGATGATACTTTTGCAGTCTCTCATAGTGTTGGGTACAAATTGTAGAAATTGTTTGTTATTGTTCTCCATAAAGCAATCTGGTAGCTTAAGGCGTTATTCCGCCGCCGTGGCAGCGCGGAAAAATGCGATTCTGTAATGTCGATCACGCGGAGCAAATAAATCGATACTGCGGCATTGCACTTTGTCGCACCGCTTGATGCGAAATTATAAACGATGTTCAAGAAACGTGTTCCTGCAGAATTATGAAAGGTTAGTATTAAGCAGAACAGTGGCGAAAAAAATGATCGAAAAACCACTTCTTTTTTTTTCAAATCGGAAAAAGTTCACTCTGGTTACGCTTCATGTCTGGCTGTGGGAGAATTGCCCGAAGTGGAGATATAAGGCCTTTCAATCTTGAAACGTGGTTCGCCCAATCGACTAGCACTTATCTGATCTACGTTTTTTGCACAGGAACTTTACCTGACAAATACTCTTCAAAAAAAATTCGATTCAGAAGGCGGGTCAAACAAAGCCTTGTTAGTAGCCCGTCGTGACGCTCCTTCAAGGCAGAAGGCGATTGTTCCTTTTCTATGGTGAAAATCTACAAAAGGATTCGCTTCGTGGAAGACGTCCGCGATCTCTATATCGCGGTGGAGATCCCTTGTGTTACACTTCGTCGCAGTTTAGGCGATAAATATAAATAGCCTCGAATCCCTATTGACTGACATCACTCGATCATATGTGTTTTCGTGACAGCCCCTCCCCCACATCCGTACTGGTGCGAAATCGATGCAGAGGCGAGTGTCAGGCCTATGGTATAATTCTGCGACACCAAATCGCAGTCGCTGAACACAGTGACAACGCCCTTTAAAGTCCCGCCCTTTGAAACTGTGCACATCTACGAGCGACTATGACAGTCTCCGGCACATTTGCAGCACGTCAACCAGGAACGAGCGGATTTTTTTTCAGAATTTCGGAAATGGAACGAACTTCTCCATTTCGGGAATAGAAACGCCAAAAACCATCGGAAATCCGACATTTTTAACCCTCACCTGGTGATCTTGCTTCAGGCTCTTTTTCGAAAACTGTAAGCCCAGAAAACATCGGAATTCGGCTCATCCCTGATGTCAGCCCTCCTCGCCGCGTCGCTGCGACGGACGAGTGGCAAATGTTCCTACCCTCTATAAAACGTCGAAATTCACATCACTCGGGGCGCCAGCGGCGCGCGCGACGCCTCGGCCTCCGTCTGCCCTACGCTCTCTCACTGTCTCTAACCTCCGCTCCGCACCAGCAAACGTAGGAACCAAGTGAATTTCGCCGTTTTATAGTCTGTACGTTGGCGGCTACCGTTGCTCCGATGCTGGTCCCGCCGCGACCTGTGCTAAACGGCATACATGTCGCTCATGACACCGACAAAGTATGCAATTGGTGTCGCACAGTCGCTGTGACGAGAAACAGCTGCGACGTACTACAAATAGGGTTTCGCTGCGTCGGGCGACCGATAAATGCGATTCTTGCCCACTTTCCATGCGTTTTCACGAATTCCACTCTAGACCCAAGAACGGCACGAAGCTGAACTCAACAAAACGTCACGCGCTCAACTTATATAAAAAAATCAACCGCGATTATAGGCCGTAAAAAACGAAATTCACGGGGTTCCGATGCGGGTGGGTGTGGAGCGGGGGTTAGAGACAGGGTGATAGCGAAGAGCAGACGGAGGCAGCAGATTCGCGCGCGCCAAACGTGCCAGGAAAGATGGGAATTTCGAGTTTTTACAAAGGATACGTGCAAACAAGCGCGAGAAAATTCATAGCAAAAAACCTAAAACATTTCAGAAAAAATACCTTGTTTCTTTCTCTATTTAGACCTGAAGATATCCAGACAGGGTTGATCAGGCTACTGCGGTCATTTTTGATAGAGCTACAACACCCCCTGTTGGCCAAAAATTTAAAATTTCATTACGACCCCCCCCCTTCCATGATAATAAACTGCCTTCGCTTTTTCTGAGTGACAGATTTGGAAAAATTTCAAATTTAAAAGGTAAGAAAAGACAATCGCCTTTTGCAAAAACCAGACGCTCAGTAGAGCTATCCCGAAACTCTCTAGTGAGGAAGATAGTTATATTTTTATGTCGAATTTGACTATCATAAAAAATTGGCTAAACCTAAAACCAGAAAAAAACATACTTCTCACACGCGACTGTCTCTTACTACCTCATTTTCGCTTACCAAGTGGTTTGGAGAGAATTCCTCTTCTTCTCCGATATTTTCAAGACCTCCCCTCTAATTTCATTTTTTTTTACAAAATAATCTCAAATTTTTACGACCCCCTTCGCGCCAAGTCGCAACCCTGCTCAACACTGTATCCAGATCGCTTCAATGGTAATGAAGCTATGACCGAAAGAGTTAGCACCTAAGGTTCATTTGAGCTACTCGCACAGTTACGCACGCTCGCCACCGGGAGCTTCGATTCAGGCAGGAAGGACTATCTCGCGACAACTGGTTGGAGGAAGTAACTACCCGGTTGTCCAATAAGCTTTGTCGTTCGATAAGAGAGTGCGTTGCTACTAGCCCAATTTTTTTTTTGTTTTGTTGGTACACTCTTCATATAAACGAATGTGAAGTTTCATCTCAGTCTGTCTATTCATTCTTTGTTTACAAGCCGTTTAGTCAGGGTCGAACGGGGCGTTGCGTAATTTTTCGAAATCTTAGCGACCCTCCCCCACCAACAAAATTCTATCCCAAAATTTTGCGATCCCCCGCCCTGAGGCGCCATTTCTGGACAGTCTATTTTTTGCGACAAAAAAAATTTTATTGTAGTCAGGTGTATTTTCTTTATTGAGGTGTAATAAATCAGCGTGGTGGGCTCGTCGAGAAGGTTAGGCCTAGTGCATACTTCTCGCGAAGTGCGACAGTGCATATCAGCAATATCGATTTTCGGTCGATTTATATAGCAAACACTATGTCGCGTCGCCCCTCGCGGGAAGTATGCACTAGGCCTTACGCGAAGGTTGCGGACTATTTAGAAGAAAAAAAACTTTCTTTCAACTCAGTTTCAAAAATTTGATAGAGCTACCCCGGAACTCTCAGCAAGGAGAGTAGTTCTATAAGTAATTGATTCAGACTACTTTCTAAAGTTCTGAAAAGTTACCTTATGGTGTTCAATAACCGTTATTTTCATTTTTCAATCACTCCAAATTTTCATTTTTAGTCCGAAATTTGTGCGATCCCCCCTAATCTTTATTTTTGGGCCAAAATTTCTGCGGCCTCCCCCCCGCCCACAGTTGCGAAATCTCGCAACCCCGCTTGACCCTGCGTTTAGTGTCGCCGTGTCACAGCAATGGAAAGAACTGAATATCGTGCAGTGATGAAATTCTTATCTTTGGAAAGTGTAGCACCAAAAGAAATTCACGAACGAATGTTAAACGTGTATAATGATTGTTCAGCTACAATTAGAACAGTAGAAAGATGGGTTGCTGAATTTAAACGTGGTCGTACAAGCCTTGAAGACGATCCACGTGAAGGACGTTCAAAAAGCGCATCAACACCAGAAATCATAGCCAAAATACAGGACATGGTTTTGGAAGATCTTCGATTGACTGAGCCGCAGTGCAAATCGGAATATTGCTCTTACCGTATTATCCGGGCCAACTTACCGTAGTTCGTAGAGGGCAGGCCTAGGATGAATACTCAGATAATAACACCGGCCGAGCGGGCGGAGAAGTAGGGTCGCCGGCTGAGCGGGCAAGCTTATTTTGGGGGCGGAGCGTCTCACCGGCTAAGCGGGCGGGCATGCGTTTTACCGGCTGAGGGGCATGGCTTTACCGGGTCAGCGGGCGAACATAAATCCACGGCGGAGCATGTCACCGGCTGATCGGGCAGGCACTAAAGCGAACCAGGCTCATGTACGGCGCGGGCGAAATGGGCTCCGAGCTGATTCGAGTGATGGCACTCGAACGGGTGGTCATCCACACGATTTGGATCATTGACCCCTCACCCCGGACGGTTCGTTGTGACCGTGGGGACGTGACAGCGGGTCAGTTCATGATTTTTAAAGCAAGGCAAGGCTGGCCGCTTCAGAAATGAAACGCAAGCCTCGAACTTGTTGGGGAATAGGGAGAGCCTATTAGAGGAGAAGTTAGAGGGATTCATGGAAAGTCGAACGTGGAGTATACCTATTAGAGGCTTTATTTACTCTTGCAGATCGATATCATTCACGTGGTAAGCAACCAATACCGGCAAAGCGGACCTCCATTTACCGGCTGAGGGGGCAGTGAACGCAATGTGAGGGGGCCACCACTTGCCGGCTGAGGGGGCAGTGAATACTGGGGCTCGCCCGGATACAATGTTTGGTCAGCCGGTATTGCCTGCCCACTCAGCCGGCGTTACTGCCTGAGATAGAACTTCTGGGACCTCAGGATTTTTTTAAAGCAAAGCCTGCGTTGTTCTGTTCCGGCCAAAGGCGCGGTTCTGGACAGCGGTATTGGACAACTGGAAAACGGGTTTGAAGCGATTCTCTCCGTAACGTTGAGGTTATGGGAAGGATGTTTGGCAGCAGTTTGTAGATAATTCCACGGAGATTTCAAAACTTTTTTTTAGAATTATGAAAATCTTTCATTTCTTGTGGGACGTACGTTGTCCCGTCTAAGAACTGAGGGATTAAAGCATCACTAGGCTCCATTAATGCATGTAACTCGTCTGAAAGTACGTCTTGTGAGCTAAAACTCTGGCTACAGTCTGAAATGCCGTTACTACATCGTTACTATGTATAAAAACGTTCTTTACTAGTACTGATATGGAGCCTGTATCATTCTCTTTAATCTTTTTCTTCCTCTTACAATATGTATGCCTTCTTCTTCGTTAGAAAACTCGCTGTTTACCTTTGTCTGAAGCTTTTCCTCCATTACAAACACTCATCTGTTTTTTTTTTATTTTTGACCCGAAATCTACCTAAAAAAATCAAAATTTTGAAAGTTGTTACACACCCCACTTGTCCAACCGGCAACACCCGCCCAACTCTGACACGCAGGTAGTAAGAAGAGGATGGAAACTGCTTTCATAAACTTTGACAAAGCGACGTATTCGTCATAAACACAGAGCAATTGATGGCTCATTGATGACTAGTCATAAATTTTGCACGTGCCGCATTCGCTAACAATGGAACAGAAACACATTCGAATGCGACGTTCTCAGCAACATTTGGTGTTTTGAAACGGATAAAGTGGATTTTGTGCGTCGATTCATCACTATGAATGAGACTTGGATTTTTTTTGTTTTTTTAGCGTGTTCATGTTCAGGAAGATGTTAATGAAAAATGAAGTGTATTTTGTTTTTTAATCGAACGACAAATTTTATAGAACAACCTGGTATGTGCACCCTCCAATGTAAAAAGAAAACTAGAACATTAAGGAAAAAAACATACTTGATGGTAGGAGTAATTCGAGTAGGAGGAACTTCAGAGCTCACGTTAGCCACATCAGCTGAAAAGAAACGGTTTCTCACACAGTTCCCTAACCAGGAACATGACCTCAGTGGGAAACGGCCTCTCCACACATAGAGAGAGAGAGCTCGCTCGAGATTCACGCTTCAATGCGACGCGCGCAGCGTAAATCCTTTGTGTTTACTTTATCGATAGTGCGTGTACCATGAGCCCCCGTAAATTCACGGCATAATTCGATTCCGATAGGTCTTCTCATGATTTTTGAAAGCTATGGAAGCTTCAACACGTACATAGTGGCTTCATCCGCCCAAAAGTTTTAACCACTGCCAGAAAACTCGAGCACCACATGAGCGCCACTCTCACTTTGACGTGTTAGACCGCTCGGTTGCAGAGTTTGAAAGTTTCGGGTGGTTGAAACCAGCAATTTTGCGTGGAAGCTTCCATAGCTCTCAAAAATAATGAGGGGAAATATCAGAACTGAAAAAATGCCATGGACTTCCGAGAGTTTATAGTAAACGCGCTTTAGCAATAAAGTCAACAGAAGGGATTTCAGCCGCTCGCGTCGCGTTAGAATGTGAATCTCGTGAAAGAATTTGAGAATCAATGAGAACCCAAGAACATACGAGTGGTTTGACTTTCCAGCTTCGGCATTGGCGACGTGCTCGGAGTCTCGGCATCCGAGATGGCATTCTGAGAAGGAGATAATACAAAAACGAAAAAAAATCACACAACGTTTGTGTTGCAATTCACCGACCTTCTTATTTTTTCCATGCTGAGATTTTAACGGCTTCTGCTCTTGCTTCCGAGAAAATCCTACAGCTACCCGCGAAGAAGGCGACTATAAATAGTATGGTAGAAATCGAAAAAAAAAAGGTTTCGAGGAAGGATTTGCTGATGGACGACATTGAATGGGAGGCGCTTATGAGCAGTACAGCTGACTAAACTCTCATGCGCAAGACGCTCCAGCGAAAACGTTAACGCAGCAGCTTTCCGTCGCGCGCGACGCGTGTACCAGTCGAACCCATCCCATGTGCCTCCCACTCTGTACGCGATCTACAAGCGTCAAAGAAGTCAACACGACGTCTTCTAGACTAAAGCCGGCAATGGTTCAGCACAGGACAATACCTTTATGACATCCCAAATCCCAATAACAAATATTTTGTCTGAAGAAAAAAAAAAGTTCATACTTCTGATCTACTCGAAGACTGCTCGGCCCGTTTCGTGATATGAGGTGGCAACGGCGAAGGCGTAGGGGAGGGTGAATAGCTACTATGCAAATCCTTCTGTAAACATTAAAAATTAGGATCTCTGATAGAGATGTGGGACAACGTGTATCGAAACTCACATAACTACTACTCCCCTTCGTCTTCTTTCGAGGTGAAGAAGTATTAACCGTTAGTTCACTACTGCCGCTCTGCTGAAGCTTAAGTGAGGAAAGGTTCGCACTACTTCGAATACCTGAAAAGGCGTAGATGAAGGTCAAGGAATAGGTTTCGCCAAATTTTGATGCTGAAAATAACAGCTCAAGACCTCCACAACAAGCGTTGGAAACATGATAAATGTTCAGGGCACCTTTCGAAGTGCGATCGTCATGCGATGCTATAACACGGTAGTGATGTATATCGATTGACGTTGCGTCGCACGACTTCCCTATTCGAAGCTTTCCACCGCGGCAATCCTACGCGCAAGCTTGAAAGTGCAGAGAGCCCGGGTTCACACTATCATCGCGAGCGCGACGCGATGAATTGATATTGGCAAGTAGCGATCGACATGCCGTCTGCTCTCAATAAACCATTGCATCGCATCGCTCCGCGGCGAAGGTATAAACCCGACCTAAAAGTCCAATAACGATGCAAGAGCCAGCCTCTAGATATTGTGGTCCGATCGACGAGCAAGACCAAACCACGGTAAGTGTTCGGCCCGCCGATGGACGAGTTTGAAGTGCACAAACCACACATGATTGGAAAACTGGGCCCATTTTGACTAAAACGGGTTCATGAACTAAGGGATAAGCATGTGCTACGATAGCACAGAAAGGAGCGCCTCATTTTGACATGGAGGCGGCATCATCGGTAGATCTATCCTTCCTATATAGGGCACTGCGTCAGTTGATGAAGACTGGGGATAGCTGCATAAGCCAGAAATGAGTGGACTACGAAACGTCCGCGTCCCATGTGCGGAAAGTCCTTCTTCTTCTTCTTTGCAGCCACATTGAGGGTTTTGTCATAGGTTGAGGAACTGGGCGACCAGTAACGGATTTGTCCATAAGTCCATTACGGTCAGCGTGGTAGGTCTCTTCGGACAGTTGAATAAATGTGCGGTATCGTGGCCGATGGTACCGCAGTCCGGGCACACATCAGATTTACTGCTGTCAATCCTGCTGACATAAGACATTAGCATTGTAGAGTGACCACAGCGTAATGATGCGAGCTGGCACCTGGCCCTTCTTCCGAGTTGAGCCTCGGATGTGCAGACTTGGGGCGGCACTCCCCCCAATATGGGATTAATGACCGCCTTTTCCAGATGACACCGTACAAACTGAGTATGCTCCTCGCGCAATAGACGAAGTCGTTCTTGCTGTGAGTCGTGCCATCTCTGCAGATTGACTTTGCTGGGAGCATCGGCGAATGGCTTTCTGATCTTTCTTTCTCTGACGGGGTTTAGCACTCTCCAAGAGGGGTGATTTGGTTGTTTGACAATGTTGATGAAAATTGTTGGGCCTGGAGCTCACAGTGCTCCTTACTGGTAATAAGCGGGTCTCAGCATGCAAGTGATCGACCGGGGAACTTCTTGCACACCCGGTGGCGATTCGAAGAGCCGCATTCTGTATGCGTTGCATCTTAGTCCAAGAGGATTCCGAAACTAGATGCTGCCAAACTGGGGCGCCGTATTCCAGAGCAGGCTGGAGAATAGCCTTATACGTTGTAATAATGGTTTCTTTGCTACTACCCCATGTTGTACCGCCCAGGGCTCTAAGCACGTTGCTTCGCTTTAACGATAGCCTGCTTCTGTTCCGTGTTCTTATGGAATTTGAGCGATGGATCGAGTACGAGTCCGAGAAGTTTTGGGAAGCGGGCGGCAGGCAAACGATCTCCATTCCATACGACATACGGATGTGCGCTGTGTTCAGATGGGTCCGTTGTGAGTACGGATACCGATGACTTTGACGCAGAAATCTTTCAGCATTTTGCGGTCGAAGAAGCTTTTCAGTGCGGTCAAGTACCCGTTAATCTTAGCGGCGGCCACATTTATGTCCCGATCACGACACAAGACAGTCATATCATCAGCGTAAGCGACCACCTTGATATCTTGGGGTGGGGCGGGCATATCTTCGAGGTACAGACTGAAGAGAGCAGGCGACAATACACCGCCCTGTGGGACTCCAGCTGCAATCGGAATGCTGTTTGAGACATGATTCTGGAACATCACTCTAGCCCGTCTTCCCTTAGTGAATGCAGCTATCCAGCGCTTTTGCCATGGTAGGATTGATGACTCCAGTAAGTTGTTTGATAAGATACCAAGATTCACTGTGTCGAAAGCCTTAGTGAGATCCAAGGCAACTGCTACAGTTCTTTCCGGCTTATACGCGTTGAAACCATCAATTGCATAGCTCGTAATTTCTAACAAAGCTGTCGTGGTGGAATGCATTTTTCTGAATCCATGCTGAAACACCTGTCTCTCGTTGTGCTCGGCCAGGGCTTTGACAATCAGCTTTTCAGCTACTTTAGCAAAAGAAGACAACAAGCTAATGGGCCGATATCCCTTGACTGAAGCTTGGGGCTTGCCAGGCTTGGGCAGCGGAACGACGTTTGCCATCTTCCAATTCTGCGGGATAGTACACGACATGAACGAGGAGTTTATCACATCAGTGAGGAGCGGTAGTAAGTCAGTGGGTATCTTCTTCAAGACAGCAGGACATATCCCATCAGGACCAATAGCTCTAGAGTTCCGCATTTCCTTTATAATCTTCTCAATTTGCGTCGTAGTAAACGCTTCGGCCGTGCTCATAAGCGGGAGGCGGCACAGCTCTCTTACAGTCACTCTATTCTGCGGACCTCGTTTAGCACTGGTGATGAAAAAACTTTTCCCGAGCGCATAGGCGGCTTCCTTTCCTGAATTGAATACGCCGTTGTCGAATTCGATAGTGGAGACGGTGGCGGGTGAGCTTTTGTGCCGAGATGTCGTACGTTCGTGCCGTGGCAGTGTGGAGGAAAGAAGATCGCCTCCGTGCAAACCGACGTCATCCCCTCCACAAAGAGGGTTTTTGTCATGGGAGAGGTGCTGGCCGGCCGCAACTCTCCTTCGGATTCTCCTACAAAGGGCCGGCGTGGAGAGGAATCCTGGACCCGCTCAGAAGTACCAATGCGCCACGTGCGGAGAGGATGTAAACTGGAGACATACCAGCGTCCAGTGCTTCGGATGCCAAAGGTGGGTGCATCTCTCCTGTTCCGGTCTCAGTTCTGTGAGGCATCATAACTCATCTTTTCGTTGTGTATTATGCTCCTCACCTTCCAACTCAGATTCCTCTATCTCAAGTCGCCCCCTTTCAATTGTGCATATCAATTTAAACGGCCTTCATGCCAAGCTTTCTGAACTCTCTCTCTCTCTTTGCACGTACTTACCATCCAGACGTGATCATGGTTCAAGAAACCAAGCTCTCTCCATCCCCTACCTATCCTCATCCCAATATCCCAGGCTATACTTCTTACCATGCTCCAAGGTCATCTCTCGGCGGTGGAGTCTCTACTTTCGTTCTATCTTCACTTCCCTCACACCTCATTCCCAGCACTTCACGGACGGTACTCTCGAGTACCTCCCAATCCATCTCCCCTAAAAACACCCCTTTCTCTTTTCAACATATATATTCCACCTACAACTTCATGCCCTTCATCTTACAATCCTATCCCCTTCTCAAGCAGCTGAGCGACTGCTTCTCTCATCCTCGGTCGTTTTCGCGGGTGATTTCAACGCTCACACCTTTGCTCGTCTCTCGGTCCTGATGTTAGAGGAAATGACGTCGAAGAATGGGCAGATGAGTGCGACCTGGTCATTCTAAACGATGATCAGCCCACTCGTCTCTCGCCAGCGGCCGATCTTCTAGCCCAGACATATCTCTTGTCTCGTCCAACCTTTCTAGCTGCTGCTCATGGTCTACCTCGACTACTCTGCCAAGTGACCACGTTCCTGTCTTTGTCCACATCGATCTATCCAATTCTCTCGCCCTTTCTGGTGTTCGCCAACGTTCTTATCTTAATTTAGGCCGAGCAGACTGGCGCCTGTTCAGTGAAGTTGCGCTTCGCCTATCGGCAGATTACCCGTGGAATGGAAGCGTGCACCAGAAGGAGTGCCATCTATCTGACGTGCAATCCGCAAGGCCATGAATGCGGCTATCCCTATCGGTCGCGTCAAGACGTTCTATCCAAATGTCAACAGGAAATCCTCGACAAAATTAGAACGAGAGATGCGAGGAGAGCGGTTAATCATCTGGACCCCGTGGTTGCTGAGCTGGGCAGTGAGATCAAAAAGGATTTGGACAGACACAAGAAAGAAGAGTGGGAGAAGTTCACCGGACAGATGGACTTTAAGGCGGAAAGTCCAATGGAGGTGATACTTGTTGTCACTGTGATACGTCGCTAGTGGCATCCCATAACGGGTTCATACTTTCTGCGGCGCGTAAGGATACAAATCAGGTATGTCTAGCCTTCGTCGATATTGACGATAAACATTGCGTCGCGTCGCCGATCGCAGGGATGAACGCGGTCTAGAATGAGAGCGTCGCGCACGATGTGTAAGGAATCATTTATACTTCCGCCGCCGAGCTGCGCGGCGAGGTGCAATTCTATAATATTGATCGCACCGCGCCGCGTTATCACTATCACAGAATTGCGTATCGCCGCGCAGCTCGGTGAAGGAAGTACAATCAACCCCTAAGAGCAAGTATGACGCGCAGCGATTCAAAAACCAGGCAGCCGGTCGGTCGCTGACGTGTCATACTTGTCTCCGTTGCGCTTGCCGATTAGCGTCATTATGAAATAACGCATCTTCTCTACTCCTTGCACAGCGACGCCACAGCCACATCATGATTGTGCCGTCGCGTAAGTCTGAGCTGCACGGTTCAATTGCGGCGATATGAAGTAAAAACCGGGCGTTAGGCTTCGGCGACGAGATATGGCAGTGGATCTGTTAATGATTCAGAGTCAAAACAAGTAGTAGCCTGAGTGTCGACGGTCTAAAAGAGAAGCCTTGTGGAGGTCGTCCATTGTCAACAGCAGAGTAAAAAGATTACGTTGTTTGGAACACGCTGCAGTAGTTCTAGCCCTTTGCGTTGGAGATGGCAGAGCTACGGACACACAACATCGAGCGCGCGCGGTCGCGCAAACAGCGGCACCGATCAATCAGCTAGGAAAAGACGCCACACGCGACAGCACGACTCAGCCGCAGTGTGTCCACAGTTCTGCCATCACCCACGCAGCGGAATCTAGGTACTAATTCGATAATCCTTATCAAGAAATACCTTAAAACACATGAACTAACCCGTTGCTGAACTGTGATCCTTACTCGTATCCAAAAGGGACGGCTCCTCATGATCCCGCCGTAACAAGCCGAGCGATTTCGCATCCACATTGGAAAAGTCGGGGAAATCCGCCGGCCCGCTAAAGTGAGGTTATAGCTGGGCATGTACGCATCCCAAATTTGGTTTCACTAAACGAACCCCTTTCTCTCGACTGAGGTTGAGGGCTTCATCACGGCAAGATAGTCGGCACCTAGAGACACAAATAAAGCATGAGCTCAACGCGAAGGCGGAAGTAGAATTATAGTACCTTCCGTAGTCCATTCAGGATGAGCGGCTGGATAGAATGGAGGAATATGTTCAGGACGATCCTAAATCAGTTCACACTCATTCGAGAATAACTACCTTTATAGAGTAATTTCTAGTCCTAATCCCTTTCTATAACTTCGGTCGTCAAAACCGTACTATACTCAGTTTATCCTGAATTGCACAAAACACGGTCCGCCAATAGTCCTCTAATTGGCCCGCTAGTACAGTAGTGTACGTCCACGACGCGTTCTCGGCAGACCAGGGTGGCAGGGTGGGTGGCCGAGTGACGGCATTGACGAATCGATTGCTCTGCACACGAGGTGCACACCCGGGTCTGCCGAGAACGCGTCATGGACGTACACTACGGTACTAGCGGGCCAATTAGGACTATTGGCGGACGGTGTTTTGTGCAATTCAAGATAAACAGAGTATAGAAGCGGAGTCGACACCATTACCCAAATGGTGTACAGTTGAAACGGAATTGTTTGTCCAATCGCTGAATGCTCGAGCAGCCTGCGTTCCTGCGCGTAGAGTTAGGCAGGTTGCAAAATTTCGCAACAGGAGGTTTGAGTATGGTCAAGGTCAGGGCTGTGCGGAAATCTTTTTTCAAATTTTTCGGAAACGGAAAAATGGATAAAAATCGCCGGAGACGGAAGTGCACTAAACATCATTGTACGCTTCAATAATAAGCTTCGTCGCTGCTCAAGGGTTGCAGATGTACTTCGATAGTTTGTGATATCAATCTATTCGGTCACGCACCATTGGGACTGCGCTCTAAAACAGCCAAAAAACTTAGGACAAATAGATTTTGAGCATGAAAAGAAGACGTGCTGCAGCTTCAAGCTCTCCTATTGAGCTGAAAATGAGCCTGCTCGAGCAACTCCTGCTCTAGTGTGCTGTTCATCTCTCAGATGTCGAGTTCTTCTCTTCGATTGATTTTTCCATTGCGATCGATGTTCCAAGACGGCTTAGGGTACATATCTCACAGAATTTTGTTGAAAGAGTAGTTGTCCGTTCGAAGCCGATCCCAGAAGGTGATTTCGAGTTTACAACTTTGTAGATATCAATATTGGACGCTGAGCGGATCGTCCCCACTGCGCATCACAAGGATAGCTTTCTAGTTGTGAACCATGGCCAGATTGATGCCTTTGTTGCGTACCTTGGCAAGGTTGTTGTCCTAGCTGCGGGCCACTATAAAGATCGCATCTAGCTGCGGATAAAGAGGTGGTGGCTCAAAGACACTACATTTGCATAACGTGCTGCTGCTACCAACACATGCTGCTGTTAATGAGGGGTCGCACTCGGGGGCCGACATCGAGTTCAACCCTTCGTCAGCAGTAACAGGTGCTGCTAGCGGCTGTTGATGAGAAGTGGTCGAAACCCAGTATGAGTCGGCAGCACATGCTGCTGACAACGAGGAGTTCTTCCCGATGAGGGCCTTGCTGTGCACATTCTATTGCCCTGAAGTGCAACTCCGCGAGGGCGTGAGTAGCTAGAGAAAAAAAGGAAAATTTTCCGCCTCTTTCGTCCCTCCATCGGCAAAGCCGATTGTAACAAAGTATTGTACCGATGCATGAAAGAGTAATGATCAGCCAATAGTTCAGTGGTTCGAGAAAAATTTGATAAAAGTGGGAAAGGCAAACTCTTAGATGATAACTGAGATGGGGTTGTTAAGCATGGATGGATGGCGAAATAACATCATTTACTCGCTCGTGCATCAGCACCCAGAGTATGCCTTCTGTAGCCGCGAAGGTCAAGCCCAGGTTGGAATTTTCCAGTGGGTTGGTGGGTTACAGCTACAGGCTATAAAACGACGAAAATCACTTTGTTCCTACGTGTGCTGGTGCGGAGCGGAAGTCAGAGACAGTGAGAGAGCGTAGGGCAGACGGAGGCCGAGGCGTCGCGCGCGCCGCTCGCGCCTCGAATGATGTGAATTACGACGTTTTATAGAGGGTAGCTATATGCCGATTGGAAGGAGCGGGACGCCGATCAGGATTCGACTCACGCTGTGATGATCCCTTATAGCAATATTCTCTTCCGTTTCCGAACCCGAAAACCCGGAAACGGAAGGAAGAGCCCAAAAAGTTTCGAAAATACGAAAGCGGAACAGTTCCGCACAGCCCAGAGTTTCAGACGCATGAGCCCGACTACCGAACGAATTAACCCCGTCTGATAGTTGTATTAATGAAATAAAAACTGCCCAGAAATCGCGCCTCGGGGGGGGGACTGCAAAAAAATTGAATTTCAGAAAATTTTTATGATGGGGTGTTGCTCCGATTTCAAAAATTACGCAACGCCCCGCTTGATCCTGACTGTTGTGTCTGACCCCGGTGGACCTAGAATCCCACTTCGCGACCAGAGCCTTCGAAAAATTTCCCTATCACCTTTCCCTTCGACTGTCAAATTTCTATTTTTGACCCAAACCTTTGATGACCTCTGTCCCAATTTATTCGCATTTTTTTGGACGGAAATTCTTACGACCCCTCCCCCCTCTCCACTCGTCCGCATAACAGCGGCGAATGAAAAGTCGCTTTACAATCTACCAAAATTTCGTATACAATTGAGATCTCAAGTGGCACCTAACAGAATATTGAAAGAATTATCCGATAAATTGCAAGCCAGCAATCAATGAAAGAGAAATCAGACCAACCATTACGCCAAGACAAGAGGCCGAGCACTGACGATGGTTTTCTGGTAGGGATCATGAAACGCGATCGCATAAAACAAATCTCGCCGACTGGGGATTCCTGCCCAGTGAATCATTATCAATGAACGAGATCTTAAATTTAAATAAAAATCCGTGCATTATCCCGTCTCATGTCTAGTCACGAAAAAACCTCCGCTATCAGTATGTTGCCACAGGGATATTCCAATGTCACACTGTCTACGACTTACTTCAACATGATTTTCCTCATGCTGTTCTTTACGAAATTGATTTACCCATCCACGATCACGCCTAATTTTGGGCGACTGCACGTTCGGACTGCACGCAATATCGCGTTCCCGTATACCCTGTCCCACCGGTGGGACACGCGAGCTCGAATGGCACACCACCACGAATCGATTTCCGGATTTCTTGTTTATAGTGAAGCTATCGAAGGAGCTAACGTTGTGCCAGAATTTGCGCTCATAGTACTCCTTCTATCAAAAGAAACAAATGCCTGGAGTCACGGCAGGATCAGGTCAGAATGATATTTTGTCACTAATGCTCCGGTGATTTTTACCTAAAGGAACTTCTTTGAATGCGATTCAGAAACCTGCTAACTGTTTTCAAAGTTTGTATAGTTTAGGTTTGATCATGGTGAGTGAAAAACATTTAAAGTGAAGAAAATCGATGTTTCGAGGTCATGGTAGATGCAGCCATGGTAGTGGCGCGTCTTCAAGTCAACAGGACGTGATTCCAACTAAGGTTTCCTGCTAACAGAGCTAAGAAACGGCAGTAAGAGAAAAAAGAGCTCGTAATGCACTCGAAAAACTGTTTTTGCAACGATTTTTCCGTATTGAGCCTCAGCTATTTTGACAATAATTTGAACGCTGTGCTATTCGGGAGCTGCCGACGGACCATGACTTCAGTAGTCGAGTCCAGGATAGGTCAATACATCGAACACGAGAAAGTTTGGAAATTCGTCCTTGTGGCAGAGAAATCTACTTTTAAAAACGTGTCCCACCGGTGGGGCACGCGGTCTGAGGTGGTATTTAGACTCGACTACGGAAGTCAGGGTAAGTCAGCAGCCCCCGAATACCACAATATTCAAACTTTCGAGGAAATAGCTGTGACTCAAAACGAAAAAATCGTTGTAAACACAGTTTTTGGAGCGCATTATAAGTTCTTTTTTCTTTTACTGCCATTTCTCAGCTCTTAGCTTTGTCAGCAGGCAACCTGAGTTGGAATCACGTTCTATTCACCTGGAAACGTGCCACTACCATGACTACACCTACCTTGACCAGGTAACTTTGATTTTCTAGAATTAAAACTTTTTTACCCACCATACCCGAACCTGAGCCATACAAAATTCAAAGTCGGATAGCATGTTTCTGAGTCGCACTCGAAGAAACTCTTTTAAGTGATCACCGGAGCAGTGGTGCAAAAATAATAATACTCCCGTTTGACACTGCCGTGAATTCAGGCAATGGTTTCTCATGATAGAAACAATTCCATGAGGCGAAATTCTTATATAGTGCTTACTTCATTGATAGCTTTACTATGAACAAGGAAAACAAAAATCGATTTTCGGTGGCATGCCATTCGCGCTGGCGTGTCCCACCGGTGGGACACGTTATTCGGTAACGCAATGTTCCACGCGGTCCAAACGCGCAGTCACCCAAAATCAGGTCGTCATTGGGTTACTGCTATCTCATTAACTCACCTCCAATTCCTTTGCACTTGGTTGGGGAGCAAACAGCGGTCTCATATTTGGATGAACAACGGGGAATTGCGGTAACTAGAAGCAAAATTCATTAACCGCCGAAAAAAATTATCTAGCAAATATAAACCCACCGGCCTCGGCTGACCAACGTTCCCAACTTGCAGAAGGTAATCACGCATTTCTACAGGAGAGAACTTTACCCGACCAAAAGTGAGGTTCATATCATCAGGGCATACTTGAGAACGACCGGCTGAAATTTAATATTTGCTCATAACCTGTCCCAAACGAGAAAGCAAGCGAAGAGTCCAAGGAAGCAGCGCTTTTTCTGCGTCTCTGACGTTTTTTGGATTACGGTAAGACGTCGCGTACGCAAACACGTAGCATGTCTTACCGTAATAAATGTCTTACCCACTATATTTGCTACTCTCTTTTCACTGTTACTTTTTTTACCTTTTACATGTGCACTAAAAGTAAAAAATTGGAAATTTGTAATCCAAAAGCAGGATTAGACGACTTTTTCACGTTTTCACTTCTTTTTCACATACTTCAATATTCTTTTGCGTTCTTTTCGCTGAAAATGCTCGTGATACTCACTTTCGATGCAGATACTCTTCTTTACGTAGCAGTTAAAGTGTTTCAGATAGTGAGAACGTGAAAAACTCGTCGAATTCCGTTTTCGGATTACGGTAAGAAATGCTACGTATTTGCGAACGCGACGCCTTACCGTAGTCCAAAATGTCAGAAACGCAGAGCGAGGGCTGCTTCTTTATCAATATCACAATCATAATAATAAAACACGTAGACATAGTACTCAAATCTATAGAAAATCGATATACCTGATATGCACTTTCGCACGTCACCGAAAGTATGTATGGATTTCACCCAAGTCTTTAATGTAGAAACGTTTCAGTCAAAATTGGAAGCACCAACTTACAAGGCTGGAGGAAGGGTAACTCATGGTAATCGTCGCAAAAATCGATAGTGCTGTCTCAAAAGGGGGGGGGGACACTATGGCACAGCGCTTGGCATCGCCCATTTTTTCACGACGCGCCGCAGTTTGAAAAACCAACACGGACTTTTACTCTCCTTCCAGAATCTGGACAGTCGTTGCGGCGCAGAAAAATGGGCGCGGCCAAGTGCGATGCCTATGCTCCCTGTTTGTGATAGCACCGAATCAATAACGGACCTCTTTTTTATAATTACTCATCCCCGAGAAACAGCCTATGCTGGTGGAACTCTGAAAGGAAAAGAACGTTACCCTGAGGGGTCCGAGAACTAAATTACGGCCAAACCCTAACCTAACACAGAAAGAACGAAAAGGGAGGGGGTAACGACATATTCCATCGACGTGCGAGAATTGGGGGTAAGCACGGTCATACCTTTCGCGACAGGCGAAGCGGTCATTATCATTCATATCAACCGAAAAATGATATTAAGGATATGCGCTGTCGCGGGCGCGCGTCCCAAGAAGTATGAACGCAGCCTAATATCGCTAGTAAAGGTTCCAACAGCACCCTGATTGAGCGTGGTAGGCTCACTCCGTCAAGGTTGTTTAACAAGGCCGGGTTTAATTTTTTCACTATAGTGCGTCCTAAGCGTACAGATTTTCGGCCGATGTATATGATAAATATCACGTTGCGTCGCCTGCCGCTTCAAGTATGAACCCTACCCGGAGCATCATTCAGGGCACAGTTATAATCAAGCCGCCGCAAAGTGCGGCAGCATGCAATGAACCAGAATCGATTGCGGGGCGCCGCATGATTGATACAATTCCGTTGCATACTGCCGCGCTTTTCAGCTGTGGGACTCTAATCGGCCCCTTACACTTCTACCGCGGAGTTACGTGGTGAAAGCATTCCTCCCATATCAATCACTCCGCGCAACAGATTGATATATCAGGTAGGAATTCATATCGCCGCGTCGCTACGCGGTGGTAGTGTGAACTACGCCCAATTAAAATGTCATAGTGGAAAGGACTCGATTTTCGGCCAATTTTTTGTCATTACCGCCCGGATGACGACTGTACGGCTGTTTAGCCATCTTTAATCCAAGCCTTGTCCAGTGAAGCCAGAAACATTGCAAAATCTCTAATGATTTCAGATAAGGCAAAAAGCTGATTTGCTTGCCATGCGCGCCGATTTCTGCAATGACGGACACGCACGAACCAAAAATGGAGAATCTTTAAAGCAGAGTCGACGGTTGGTGAATAATAGTGATGCTATGAAAACAACCGAACCCCCTTGAAACCTCACTTTAACCATGAGCGTCAGTTAGGAGACGCTCAACATTGCCGGGGTCGGATTTATACTTTATCGTAGCAGTAAACGCAATGTCAACCAGAATTCTCCCATAGATGGTTGGCGGTGCCTTATCCCTGACAAGGAAAAGGCACCCAGGGTTTAAGACAAAAATGAGACGCATGACGGATCGATAAGGCGGTGTTGAGAGTTTTCGCGGGGCAACGCAATTACACATATAGGACTGGGATCACATTCCCCGCGACTAGCACGGCGACAATGCATTTCGGGCATATCGATTTTTGGAAGTTAGTGATGGTGAAAATTGCGTCACGTCGCTCGTCGCTGGAAGTATGATCCCGGCTTGAGGTGATTTGGTGGAGTTGATGAAGAATCCCTGAACGAAGCCAGGAACAAGCTTGCCTTCGCGCGACGTCCATCGCGTCGCGTTACGAGGCGACGTGAATAACGTCGCGCGAATGCGAAATGCGCGTCATTCCTAATTTGTCGCGGCTCTTCACTAAGATCACCTAGCGACTACGCGACGCGACATCGCTTCGTCGATACGTACCCTGAGTATAACATCGCCTCGCGCCGCGGTAAACCCTGAACGCCGTCTAAAGCTATCAAATTTCTTAGAAAACACTGTATGCTAGGGGCATCGAGCGTTTTAGATCAAGGTTTTTCAACAGCTCTAGAGGAAAATCTTGAGTGTCCCTCCCGCATCTACGATAGAACCTGGTTGGCACAATCTGACTTAGGCCAGGATCATACTTCCAGCGACGAGCAACGCGGCGCAATGTTTACCATCCCTTACCAAAAATCGATATGCCTGATGTGGACTTTCACTGCCGCTGGTCGCGGGGAGTACGACTCCGGCCTTAGCGCACACATTCCGCAACAAACGACGCGACATAAAGTTTGTCACAAGAATCGATCAAAAATCTATAAGGCTTGCATGCAGTGTCGCTATCGCGCGTTGTAGGCACTGGATCCAGCAACGAAAACCGTAACGAAATTAAAAAAGAAAACAGAATAAATGTAAAAAACGGTAAATAGTAAAAAAAAGTTAAAAATCTGAACTGACCATGTTCGGCGAGTAGCCGACTCCGAGACCATAATTCGATCATAAATCGTCGCATAACATCCGTGAGTACATTGAGTGAATCGCCGGATACGGATGAGAGGCCGATGTTCTCGAGGATGTGACCCGTAGCTGTCCGAAGACCTTGCCGAGCCAGCTCCTCAGGTGATGGCCATGATCCCATGGCATCTGTCACCGCTCACGGCCGGCTGAAATGCAACAGGAAACCTTCCTATAAAGGATTAGACCAACCAACATGATAGCTACATCTCAAAACAATGATGAAGCTATGTGATTAAGGCTCCCGGAAAAATCAATAGTGCTCAATCGAGACGATCCGACGACTGAGTTCCATTGATGGTCTATTTCTCTAAATGACTAGCGCTATTTCCGTCGCTGCAGCAGCACGTGCCCTCTCCTAAGGACCGTTTATAGTCCACTGGTGATCGTGGATTGCATCGAAATCGACTTTTACTAGTCGGACGTCCCGCTCATACAAAAGTTTTTGAACTATGAACACACTTCTGCAAAAACTGATCATGACGATGCGACAGGATTCTCAAAAAAATTGCACTGAAAAATTTGTCTGGCACTGGTCTAGAAATGCTACCAGGACGTCGAAGGAGAACGGCGCAGAAGGTGAGCTCTGAAAATGAGGTAAATAGGCTTTCTAAAGCTGTGTGTCTTAAGGTCTAACTAGAGTCGGCCGTCGCACGACGAGGCGCTGCAATGATGAATATTGCTTTCGCGGCTGTGCAGATCGATATTCCCTTACTAAACTCTGTCCCAAGCCAGATGGCAAGCGAAGAGACCAAAGAAGCAGCGCTCCCTCTGTATCTCTGAAGTTTTCGGATTACGATAAGACAACGCGTACGCAAACCACATATGTGACGTAGCCTGTCTGTTACCGTAATCTAAAAACATAACTAGCTGTTATCCATCTCCTGAAACACCCTGCCTGCCACGATAATAAGAGTAGTTCGGGGCTACAGCAGCGGGTGGGGGCTGTGGTATCGCACTTGACCACGCCAATTTTTCGTGCCGCAAGGACTCCCGTGATTTTTGCAGGAGATGGAAACCCTGGGTAAGTGCTTAATTTCAGTGCGGTAAAATAGGCGTGGCCAAGTGCATCGCGCCACAGTGCCCCCCCCCCGCTGCGATAGCACCACTAGCTACATCAAGAGTGAGTATCGCGGACATTTTCAGCGAAAAGACCGCAAAAAAAACGATGAAGTATGCGGGAAAAAGAGATGAGAACGTGATAAACTCGATTAATTCTGTTTTTAGATTACGGTACGACAGAAGCTTCATCGCGTACGTGATTTGCGTACGCGACGTCTTACCGTAATCCAAAAATGTCAGAGAAGCAAAGGGAGCTCTGCTTCTTAAGACTCTTCGCTTGCCATCTCGTTTGAGACAGAGTATATATGCCAGTTGTGCTCCATGGTTGACTCTAATTAGGCCCTAACGTTTGCTTGTTTAAAGGATTCTTCAGGGTGATATTTGCAAATCAGATAACCGGATGGCATTACTACGGAGGTCATAATCCCATTTATTCTATCCAATTTTTCGACTGTAGTAGAGCGGGCATAGAATTTTGTGGTCTGTACCCACAAAGGACCCATTAGGAGAACTTCCGGCCCGAACCGAGACTCTGACCGAACTACAGTGTCGGAGGGTGGGGGGGGGGGACATAACAGCTTTGGTATTGGTGAAGGAAGGGGTATGGGGCGGCGTGAGGGACCTCCACCTCTAAATACAGCACCACTTGAGTGACAGAAAAACTCCATTTCTGGTCGATAAAAAATCGTAGAGGGCCACTAAAACCATTCTCTGAAAACTAGATAGTGCAGGGGTCATGAATTTATTACAACAATTATACATTCAAGGATGAGTGGAAGCGGCTTTCCCGAGATTTAGGATAACGGCTCTCTCGACCTAGCCTCAGATTTGTTTTTTCACCTCTCGATTCGAGGTAGAGACGAGAAATAACAAATGGTGGGAGGGGACGTAAAAATTTGGCCTTGAAAATTGAAGTTCGGATAGGGTTCGTATGAAGTTCAGATCGTGGATGAGGAGTTTCAGAGACGACAGTTCGAAAGCCAATCTTTTTCTGCTCGATTTTGGCTCCATTTTCTGTTAATTGGATAATGCTGAGACGAAAAAAAAAACAAGTGACAAGCGGAATCAACTTTTTTGAAAAGTTTTGGTCATCGAGTGGGGGGGTCGTAGTTCTCTGGAGTCCGACACAAAGCCCCGCTTGACCCTGCTCGAGTCAGGAAAGTGGAATCATGCCAGAAATATTTGTCAATACTGCAAATGTCTCAAATTCTGGAAACATCAGAAAAAATTTCCTGAAAGATGGCGTACCCTGGGAAGACTAACTATAACCCCTTTTAAAAGTTACTAAGGAAGAAATACATTACAAAGGGCTTGTTGCAACCGATATTCGTGGAAAATTCAACCGAAACGTTGAAGAATAAGCTGTGCAGTTCAAACAGAAATGAATAAGTGAATGGAACGGAAAAAATACGGTAGTACCAGGAAACGGTAACGCGAGTACAGTCTATACACGAGTGCAGGTACGCATTTCATCGTCCACAACCATGAAATAACTAGATAAACTTCTTTAAAATCGTTTTTACTCATGAAAGCTGTTCCTAACTCTTGCTCAGCTATGCTCTTCTTCCAATATCGTTCTATGGAGAAAATAAAAACCATCACTTAACAGAATTTTGCTTATTTTAAATCTAGCCGGAAAAATCCCTGAATTTCACAATTATCACTTGCGTAGACGTCCCAAATCGTCCTTTTCCTCGCATTTACACGTGTTAAACATGCGATTATACGAGCAGTAGATAACAACAAAAAACGGATGAAAATTGTGATGGAAAAATCGGCGGGAAAACGCAGAGGCGCGCCCCAAGTCCGCGAAATCTCCACTCACTACGAAACGGAAAACGCACTTCTAGACAACGCTCCATAGGTTGATGGCGATTCTAAATCGTGATCGGCTTCTACCTATAAGGTACATGCATCTATGGTGAAAAGCTACTCTCCTATTCATCTGCTGACTCAGTTTTTCCTTGATTATATGCGCATTTCATAAGTGAAAGAGCCCGATCGATGGCGTGCAGAGGGTTTGCGTGTGTCGCGCAACGGCCTTGAGAAATATCGTCGTCATGCTATCCGCATGGGACCACAGCCGCGCCTCGGGAAAGACGGCGTAAACACCGCAGAAATTGCACTTAACATCAGTATTTTAGCTGCCTGGGCCTTATTTAGGCTATATTTTCGATTAATTCTATCACAGGAAGACAAATATCTGTATAGTCAAACTTTCTGTATAGCTGTGTATCGGCACTTAGATGAAAAAGGGAAATTGTAAATTTCCTCAGTGCAACGGATAGCATTCACTTCCTATGTAAGGTTTACCAGAATGTGACTGAGTGATGTTTCCCAAACGAAGATTTCTTATCCAAGTTTTGGCAACTCAACAGCACCCATAAATCCTAAAGCGCTCAGGTCGCTTTTAGCCTCCAATACTAAGCCATGCAGTCCAATACCAAGGTCTCTAAGCCAGGGGGGGTCGTTTGCATACGACCCTCTGCGCGTATGCTCGTTACTCAAGTTTCAGGAAAAACTATGCCCATCGATTGTATATATATTTTTGGTTCATGGATTTTATTTTTGGTTTTTTTTATTTGTGGGTTATACGACGTAATTTTAGAGGATTTTGCTTGGTTTTGCGACCTCCTTTTTCGTCGGTGTTCTCCACGAATGAACGGGAAATGAAATTGTCTTCTCAATTATTGAGAAGGACTTCATGTGCATAATAGTTTTCTCTAGAGTATAATTAATTCCAAAGGCAACTTTTCAATATTCCGAATAGATTCTTAGAGTTTTCCACGCTTAATAAGCTCGAAACTCTTCACACAATTGACTATCCAGCTCTCAATAGTCTCAGTTGTTCAACTTTTGTGTTTTCATATCTATTGCGGTGTGTTATTTCAAGTTTTCTGCGTATTTCAGAAGTTTTCTGGTAACACCACCCTGTATTGATCGAATTTTAATTTTAGTTTCACAGTAGTATAGTAGAATCACGAATACATATTCGATACATTCGAATTTCTTAATCGATCGATTTCCGAGTTTTGATTCATTCGCGAATCTCAATTGCTCGGTTTTTCAATATTTTTGATTTTCAGTCAAAAATTTAAGTAGGGTTTTTCGTGAATTCGTTTGGGAAAAAAATGCTCGATTCTGGATTTTCGGCACATTAGGAGGGACAAGCCTTGGATATTTTTCGGTTATTCAATTTTTATAAAAATTGCACAACCGTTTCTAAGTAATATTCAAAAATCGATTTTTTGTTCAATTTTTCTTAATTGTTGATCCCAAGTTCAGTAGATACCATATATTTGAATGTGATAGATCATTTGCTAGGGAATATTGCTGACAAGGAAAGCATTTTTAGTGCTAAACGCATCTGCGAAAACGAAGGAGTTCCAAAACATTTTCTCGGATTTAGCTCAAAGCTTGTATCTAGGGGTAATCTAGCGTGTTGAACACGAATCTGGGGTCTGTTTGTCGAAATTCTGAGACTCACCGTAGGCCACGGTAGGTATGTACCATGTCATTTAGGGGCGAAACCCCCCTTAGTGTTTTGGAAATCGACAAACGGACGTTAAATTCGTATTCACCACCCCGAATAACACGAATTTCGAGTCAAATCTGATAATCTGTCAAAAGTCGATAAACGGAGTCCTGATTCGTGTTCAGCGCTCCAAATACCCTTAGGAAAACATTTTGGGTCATTTCTATCGTAGCGTTCCGGAAATCGTTGAAAGTCGCGTTTTGCCCTCTAATTTTTCCTTTATTGAACAAGTTTAGTCGAAAACTTGAGAAAATCGGCAGATAAGCCCCAGATTCGGCATCAGCTCCCCAAATAACCTAACTGGAAGGATTTTAGGTCAGTTCTGGAACATTATTCTCAAAGGCTGCAGGAGCCCTCTGATTGGTGTAAATAAACGCCCAACCGAAAATCCGTTAAGTCCAAAACGCTATCAGCCTGAACAAAGTTTGAAAAATGTGCCTTTACCCAAACTTTGCTTAGGGGGGTAATTTTTGGGCGCTGAGCACATTTTGGAGGTCCGTTTCCGAGTTTTCCGAAGACTAATGCGCGTTTCGGAAGGTACAAAAAGCACAAAAATCGACCGTTGTAAGCTTCTAACTTTTTGAAACCTGCAGCTCTGGGCGGGGTACTGCGCGGGTTTACTAAGGAGGCTCAAGAGATACTAACAATGCAAGTCATTTTTGCAGTTGTGTTTACCACCATAAACACTTTCCTTATTAGTAATTGTCAATGAGAACTTTTCAAGTAATAGGCCTTGTCGGCTGCCTCGTTCTGGCGTTCCCTCAGTCTCAGACCTCCTTCGAAGCCTCGGCTCTCGCAGACTTCCTCATTCCTACACGTTACCTTTGGGCCGATATCACATGTTTCCTACTATTCCGCATTATAACAGCAAAATTGTCCAAAAGCCAATCGATATTTTTTCGTATTGGAAATGATTTCGAAGCGAAGGAACTCGTTCCTGCCCTGCACTCGAACAGTCAATTCTCTTCTTGTGTGTGAATTTATTTTCTCCGCCCTCCTTTTCTGACAGTCGACATTAAATCAAATTACTATTAAAAGTTTAGATTGCAGTGCACCTTCTATCTATAATTTCTAAGTAAAATCAATTTTTTTACTGGATGTTTTGACGTATATGCTGATATATGCATATGTTTTGACTCAGTCCAACCTAGGAATCGTTTTTCAGTTTTCGTGTCCAACGTGGAGAGAATTTCATTCCGATCACAGTGATGTCTCCAGAATCGCTGAGAACCCACTACAGATGGAGTTAGGACTCCATCTGTAGTGGGTTCTCAGCGATTAGAGATTTTTTCTCAGACAGGCGTGGTCGACATTTTCCCCGCTTTTTCTCGCTTATTTTGGCGAATTGGGGTTGCGATAAACGGCAGCCCTACTATAATATCAAAAAGTAACCATGAGGTTTGACGGTGCCTAAAGGCCACTTGAACTTAGTTTTAACCGTATTCTAGTTTTCGTTTTTTTTGTGTACAGGCCATAAAACGGCCAATGTCTCACCGTCGACTGCGTACCACGCGCTGCGCGACCGCACGCGCGTCGGAAGCAGGCGGGTTTTGGCCGCCGCGCGACAATTTTTGGCCGCCGCGCGACGTTTCGGCCGCCGCGCGGTGGCCGAAACTCGTCGCGCGGCGGCCAAAACTCGTCTGCTTCCGACGCACGTGCGGCCGCGCAGCGCGTGGTACGCAGTCGACGGTGAGACATTGGCCGTTTTATGGCCTGTAGGTAAGTCCACGAAGAAGGGGTTAATGGGGAAAAGTTCCCGCAAAAACCTCAAGTACCGAAGCAAAACTGTTCAAATAAACCTCTGAAATATTGAACTACGCCCTTGTGGTGTGTTTAGGTGGACTGCGGACACAGCGTTCAAGTTAGCGTCGGAAATGTTCTGCTTCTCCGACACTGGCAGCGGACTCTTACAGGAGTCCGCTGGGAGTCCTAGTCTTCCCTGCAACAGGAGTCCCGGTTTTCTCCTGTAGGAGTCCTATGGTACTCACATAGGAATCCTATTACTCTCCTATAGGAAACCGGATTTTGTACGGTAGCTTGGAGGGAATTTCAAATAAAGTTTGCTGAAATCAAGCCAAAATCGCCTAGTTTTTTTATTCTTTAAAATTGAAGCATGATTTTCACACTTTCCCGTTGACAATTTTTTCAGCAGCAAAGGCGTATCGTATGCCGCGCGGGTTCGATCAAGCGTTCAACGTGCGCGTTCCAGGTGAACTGCCGGAGTTGTTTTGTCCTGTAGGAGACCCAACGGAAGCGATGTGGCAGCGTGTCCTGTAGGAGACCGCTTCACTTTAGTTCGGTCTTCTACAGGACAAAACAGCTCCTGTGGGAGACCGCGATCGTCGTTTTCTCCTGTAGGAGTCCGCTGTCAGTGTCGGAGTTCTTGCACCGGCAGATTTAAAAAACAAGAAGGGTTAATGCATATGCATTGATGTCAGGATCACAACGCCGTAACAATTATAATCTATGGGCCTGCCCTCAGTCTATAGTACCCCTGCTCTAAGCGTTTCCAACGTGTATTGGTGGCGCGCAAGCGTCCAGGACTTCATAATCCATGCCAATCTGCAAAAAACGGGTACAGGCCATAAAACGGCCAATGTCTCACCGTCGACTGCGTACCACGCGCTGCCCGACCGCACGTGCGTCGGAAGCAGACAAGTTTTGGCCGCCGCGCGACGAGTTTCGGCCGCCGCGCGGCGGCCGAAACGTCGCGCGGCGGCCAAAACTCGTCGCGCGGCGGCCAAAACCCGTCTGCTTCCGACGCGCGTGCGGTCGCGCAGCGCGTATTACGCAGTCGACGGTGAGACATTGGCCGTTTTATGGCCTGTACTATAGACCTGGGGAAGAACCGTTCATGTTGACAGGTACTGGTTGATGATAGAATTCTACACGACGAAAAATATTCGAAATTTGGCAGCTGTTCCTCTGGTGATACGAACGCAGGACAACTGCTATATGACGTGGGCGGCGCGATCCAATGGTCGGCTGGTACGCGGGGTTTTCACCCACTTTCTGGTCGTTTTCCGTCGTAGTTCCGTTCTTACTCTTATTAAAGTGACCAAAAGCTTGGGTTTTTTTGAGAAAAAAAGACAACTTCTTCAACGTGAACACTGATTTTAAGGTAAATATGTGTGAACAAGAGCAAAAAACACAATGCAATGAAACGCTCGGACGAAAAAAAGGCAGTGTTTGCGATGGAAGTTTTACTTTTTTTCAAGTTTTTTTTTTCGCAGAAACGTAAGCCTCGAATATAAGGAGAGTGGGAAAGGGAGAACGAAGAAAGACGGCTAGGAAGTGGGTGAAAATGGTATGAATCTGCTGGCCCATTGGGTCACCTCGCCCCCACGGAAGAGTTGTTGTCCATGCAGAAGAACAATTACCGTGCATATAAAGTGGAAGCCAAAATTTCCTGCATCCAAAAGCGTTTAGCGCTAACGAAAAAAAAAACCGACCTCCTTCTCTTCTTCTTCGCAGCCGCGAAAAGGTCCTTGTCACAAGTTTAACAACTGGGCGAGCAAAATCGGATTCGTCCACAAATCCATTGTAGTGAGTGTTTTAGGTCTCCTCGGGCAGTTATATAAATGCCCTATAGTGTGGCCCTGGTTACCAGAATCGGGGCACTCGTCAGGCGTCACTGCTATTTTGAATCGTACGAAGAATAAATTATGGTCTCAAAACAGGCTCACTGGATTCTATTTATATTTCTTGCTCAATATTTGCATTTTCGGAAGTTTTTCAATTCTAAAAGGCGGCAATCAAGCATAAAAGGTGCAATTTCTGGTGGGTCATCAAATTCACTTCAATGAAATTTTTCCAATGAAGAATTTAGATTTTTATTCATGAAAACAGGAGGAACGAAATCTGCCGGCGGATGACAAACATCTGAACAAAAAATCTTTAAAAATAATTCTGAGGTGATTCTGAGCGAAAATAAAAAAAACGATTAAGAACGAACTAATCCGGCCTGAGGTTCTCATATTCTGAAGCTAACGTGCGACCTCCACATTCTGTAAAATTTCTAACGGTTTGCTTGGCCCTGCTTATCAGCCGTTTTTTATCTATTTGTGTTTTGTTCGACGTTTTCAATTTGTCACAATATTCCTGAGACCATTTTTCCACTATTTCAGTTCACCGGTCATCCATCAGTCATGAGGCTTCCAGGCATAAATTGAGCAGCTGGCTCCGCTCAAAAGATTCGTCTTGAGAAAACCTCCTGTTAATCATGAGCTTTTCCAGCAATGAATTGAATTATATCGTCTGGCGATATTTGTCAGAGTCGGGTTAGTATGTTACCTTCATTTTATTGATTTTTCCCTGCTCAATGATTAGGTGTGGAGATCTATTCGAGTTCTTGTTATCCTTCTGATACGGTCGGCACGAATTTCAATGAGCGTTTTGGTCTTGGTCTCTAGAACTCGGTGCTTTAGCATGTGTGCACTGAGTTTGCGCCAACTCCAATTATACCGACAAGAGAGAACTAAAAGTCCCAGTGCAAATGTGCCGACTGTACTTTCTTGAGCCTTTCTGGAAGGGTTTTTCCACGCTTGAGATTCTTTTCCAGTTTGGGTGGTCTGTTATGGTGGGTGTATCTGCGAAAGGGATAGCTGCGGACCACTCGGCAGGCCACGCGCCTGTCGCGTGCGCCGATCGATCATCACATTTGTCGTGGGCGCATACGACGCAGCGCAGTCCGTGAGGTGTCCGCAGCTATCCCTTTTCTGGTCACCCGAACTATAGCTTAGATAGTCGTACTCAGATTTCTACACATGTTTTCGGGGGACTCTGAGTTTTGGCCGAGAACTAGCCGCGAAATGCCTGCTTACCGCTTATTAGCCGCCAAATAATGCTCAGTCAGTCAATCGCTTTATTTTGCAATAAAGAAACATACATGGTGTATGTGAAGAGGTAGTAGCTTCACATGTACGGTAAAATAAAATAAAAGAAATGAATGAATTGAGGTAGTCCACTCATGCAAGTAAACAGGTATACAAGTAGGAAAACACACGTAAAACGACTCGTAAAAGTGATAGCACTCTGAACTTAGAGCTCTAACAAAATGAATGGCCGTCTGTCCCATGTATTGACCTGAGATCAAACTTGGACATGCGACATTTGAAAATCGAAAAGTTTTTTGCTTCGACAATTTCCAGAGGCAATTTGTTCCAAATTCGTATAACCCGGTAGGCAAAGGAATACAGTACGCCGGATTTGGTGGTGAATGCACGTTCGAGCTGGAAACCGTGTTGGCGAGAGCGAGCACAGTGGCGAGTAAACGCAAAAGTGCTCTCAAAAGGAATGTCACTGAAACCATTAACTATCTTATAACATAAATGTAGATCAAACTCAGTTCTCCTGTATCGTAAGGTTTCAATCCCTAACATTTTTAATCTAGTCGTATAATCTGGCACTTCTCGCCCAGGAAATAATTTGATAAAAACGCGTTTTGAGTATCGTCTTTGCACGTTTTTAACGATTTCGTCATCTCCAGCCGAAGATGGTGACCAAACCTGCGTGCAGTATTCCAACAATGGCCGGCAGTAGACAATGAATGCTTTCCTATAATGCTCGAGGCAGGGGTGTTGCAGGGACCTGAGTATACAATTAGCCACACGAGAAGCTTTTTTCGAGATTTCTTTGCAGTGGGATTCCCACCGGAGGTCGGTGCTAATGAGCACACCCAGGTCTCTGATAGTCTCGCGCACCGGAAGCACAACATTGTTCAGGCGTAAGATGCATTCGTGTTGGAAATTGATGTGCAACAAGTTGCATTTCTCCTCAGATAGCTGCAACTGCCATTGTTTGGGCCAGTCGGCAAGCCGATTCAAGTCACATTGAAGTTCGTGAAAATCGATAGCGGGATTTCGAAGAGGGCGATATATTTTGAGATCATCAGCGAAAAGCTTACATGTGCTAGACAATTCGTCCGAGATATCGTTCACATAGATAAGGAATAGTAATGGACCCAAAACGCTACCCTGTGGTACCCCGCTGGCGATTTGACAGGGATGAGAGCAAAAGTTGCCAATTTTGACTTTGAAATCACGAGATGTCAGAAAGGATTCCAACCACTTCAAAATGTCTCCGCAAATGCCGTACCCCTCGAGTTTGAGAAGCAATTTAGAATGACTGACCGTGTCAAAAGCTTTGGCATAGTCGATGTACACAATATCTGTCTGACAGTCTTCGTTCAAAGCTAAACACTAGTCGTGAAACGATGATACTAAGTGGGACAGTGTTGATCTACCAGGTAGAAAACCATATTGTGCTGGACTGAGCAGGTTATTCGATGTAAGGTGGGAGAGGATACTGTCTTTGATAATGATTTCAAGAACTTTACATACCGAGGAAGTTAAGCTGATAGGTCGGTAGTTTGAAACCTGGGCAGCTGGTGCCTTTTTGAGAAGTGGGGAGACAAAAGCTGTTTTCCATGCGGTCGTTAAGGTTCCAAGCGCAAGGCTGTGTTTGAATATGCAAGATAGGGGGTAGCATAAACCGTTGGCAGCCCTTTTAATGAAGTAGGAAGGCAGAGAGTCCGGGGTAAGCGAAATTTTTTCGCCAAGTTTCTTAATGGCCTGCATCACCGCTCGCCGCGAAACAGCCGAGAAATAGTCTACCAGGAGCCACCGCGGAGGCTGGTGGGCTATTTCACGGGCAAAGACTATAAAGCGACTCGGATGACAACGCTCCCCGGTGCTCATCCAGCAGGTGTTGATCCTTTCGGAACATCGAGTCGAGTCGAAAAAAAATTGTTCTCTGGGACGGGGTGCATTTCGTTAAAACGCGCGTGGTCGCACTACCACCTAGCTAACCAACTGACTGACTGCCCTTTGGTTCGCAAATATTCCGAACTTACAATTTGACGTTTAGGCTTTGAGCACTCCGCTTACGTCTTTGCCGCGGAGTCCAACCTTGTTGACAGCGACATTGACTGTTCCGAAGTTGCGTCCGGCGCTCTAGTCATGATGATTCAGGTATCTTGTTTTTTTTTTCGATGATCTTGTTCTCGTTTTTTTTTACTTGCTTTCTAAACTGTAGCTGAAAGTTTCATATCCTGTGGCCGGATAAATCCAGGGGAAGCAGGGTTGAGAAATTTCGCAATGGGGTGGAGGGGGGAGGTAGCAGAAATTTTGTCGCGATATTTTTGGTCAAAAAAGGAAGGATCGTAGCATTGCTCAGGTTTTAGACGCTTGAGTCCTACCAAACGCCCGGTTGACCCTGGATACACCAGAGGTGAAACTATGGTTCAAAAAAGACCGGGGGCGGCATGCACGTACGCGGCGGGTTAGCTTAGGGTTAAGCAGGGTTTGGGGCGTCGGCGCGTTTGATCATTGCTGTGTGAGTGCCGGAGATAATCAATAGTTGGGGTCTCAACGGGGTTTCGGCTGCCCCACCCTCTTGCGTAGGGTTTGTGAGGGAACGATTTTCCAGTGCTAGCCTAACCCTCTTTTAGCCCTCGCGCTGCTATCATCAAATGCGCCGACGCTCCAAACCCTGCCTAACCCCAACCTAACCCGCTGCGTACGTGCATGCCGCCCCGGATTCTTAGACATTCTCCGGGCCCGACCTCAGCTCGAACGGGGTCCATCCCCAGAGTTCTGTCTGGTCGGACCCTTTAGCATTGTTCCTCCTCGTAGTTCCAAGTGAGAAGACATGGGGGGGGGAATAAATTCTACTTCTCCTTCACGTCGTCTCAGTTGGAAGAAATGAAGGGAGAAAACAGAAAGGGGTTGGCCCGACAGAAATCTGCGGTCGGACCCGTTGAGTTTCTGAGTTGGTGAAGTAGTGGCAGAGGTCATCGAGAAGTGCGTGTATTTGTGGGTAAAACGCGGAATTTTGATTTCGAGATTCCTCTCAGAATTGGAGGATTGGCTACAGGTAGTTTGAAGAAATGCGCAAAGGCTTCGAGAAAAAACAATTTTCAAATTATTCGAGCCGATTCCGTTAACCGCCTTGTCACAAAAGTGTGTTCATGTTTTAGCCATCGTCCACGCTTTCTTCAAAACTGTTGGGTAAATATCGGTCATTCTGGCCATGATTATCCTGTTGTGAATACCGTAATTCCTGACTCCAAGGCTGTGTTCTCCAGATGTTTGGACTTGAAGCTCGTGAAACGTCCAGAAGGTGTTCCGCCAAGCCAGCCCAATCTACCTCACCCAAATTTCGTTAGTGCCAAAGTTTGACCGGACCTTGCCTTCACTCCGCGGATTCTGTTTCTGTTCTGTTTAAATTTAGTTTTTGGTTATCTTTACCCATGGGTATATCATTGATGAATCCGGCCCCTGGCCGAGTTAATTTCATGGTAAAGTCCTTGGCGCTGGACAGTAACCGTTGACGACCGCTGCTTGTTAACCGAGTACAACGAATTGTATGCGTCTAGGAGAACTTCCACTGGCTAAATGCGACTAGAGCGACTCCTCGGCGCGATGTGAACGCAGTGACTTTCTGTCGCGCCGTAGAGCAGACAAACCGATTGGCTCTTAAACGCCTCCCTTTCTGTGTTTTTGATGTATATCCCGTTTATCACGTTTTGTGGTTTCCTTGTGGGTATTTTGGCATACGAGGACCATAGTTCTGAACCAGGCTCGACGCCTATTGCTTTAGAAATAGAAAAGTAGGCCTGGAAATTGCTGCCTTCTCCTTGAAAAGGGCGTGGGCGGCTAGCAAATCGTGTGTCATAGAGGACCATCGATTTTGCGCAATCACGCGCTCCCGCAAGGAGCGGTCGCTGCCTAAGGTCCTGAATACACGTCTAACTGGTTTACGGTAACTTCGATACACGCATCGCGACGCTATCAGACATGTGGATCGAATTCACACCTCGGGTGTAGCTAAGAAGCAGTTCGGCTTGCACACGCGACGCGCGCGACGGAAAAACGCTGCGAGCGTCGTCCTTGGGGCGCGTTAACCGAGGGCCCTCAAAAAAGTAGTTGTTGTTTAATTTTTGCCGGCCTCTTCATATTTTTTTGCCCTTTGTTCATGTTTCTTTGTTTATAATGTATTTTTTTTATCAAAGCTTCTCATACCATCTTTTTAGTGGAATTCGCACTTTTATATGAGTTTTTTTAATAGTTTTTCGTTTGCTTCTCGGAGCGGAATATGAGACGACGATATTGATTCCCACGCCAACCTTACGTCTTACACAACAACAACATGGACAAAATGAAAAAAAACGATGAAGGGTAACGGCTAAATTGAAACGAAAATTATTTTTTTCGAGGGCCTTCATTGTTAACGCGCCCTAAGAACGACGCGCGCGCAGGCTTTTTCCGTCGCGTGTGCTAGTCGAACTTCTCCTCAGCCACACCCGCGGTGTGGATTCGATCCACATGCCACGCTACTTCATGCATAGAAAGCGGATACTCACAAGAATAATCTGTGATTTTTGTCGCGTGGAAGAATGGAGCCGTGTTTATACTTTATGTGACTGGCGACGTGACATTATGTTTGCCGTTTATGTCGGCGGAGACCCGGATCGTGCGTCGCGGAAAGTATGGACACTGTCTGAACGTGACCCGACAGACAAATGCTTAAACCATTGGAGTCAGTTTTAATTCACGACGGGTGGACCCCAAGCATTAGACAGAAATGCTTGCTCTACCTAAGACCTTAGTTAGAACCGACGAAATGAAAACGTCCTGTGATGGCACTGACGGTTCTCTGTTGATTGGTTTTGTTCATGATTTAAGAAGTTTAACCCAGAAATTAATCACCGTATGAAAGCTCTGTGATTTCTGAGCGGTTAGGTCCCGCAACCGAGGGTTCGGCAGGGATGCGACTTGGCGCCACTGGGGGTTCGTAAAATGAGTGGATTTTTTTTTGGGAAAAAAATGAAAATCGTGGGGAGCTCGTACGATTTGATAATTTTTTCTTCAACCTTTTACTTTCAAACAGCTTGAGGAATTTTGATATCGAGTGGGAGTCGTAAAAAATTTGAGAAAATTGCGGCTTTTTCAGCGTGGATTGTTTTATGCTGAAGCAGAATTCCGAGCGATGGCAAATCCAGACAATACCCCGATGCTTGACGAGAAAACGGATTCACTTGGCCTCATTGAAGCTGGTGGGCCTCATTATTTTTAGTTTTTTTCTCTTTTTTTCTGTGTTTGTTTCTAAAATTCTCCTGTTTTAGTTATGACTGAACCTCCGCTTCACAAATTCAAAAGCTCGCAAGCAGTGGCTGTGTCGAGTAGTGAGACCGCTACACCATCAGTGAGTTGCGCAGTTTGCTTCGTTTTCGTGGGTTGAGTTCTTGGGTTGTGGGATTTGACAGATGTTGATTAAGAGCCCTGTCAAAGTTGGGGTTGAGAAACATTTTCTTCAGTTTGTTTGGCAGAACTGCAGCTCGTCAGCATTCGTCCCATGGCTTGGAGGTTTGGTAAGCTCATTCTCCAAGAGCAAGCAGATTACTGAGCTTTGGCTTCTCGATTGATTAGATTGCATTCTCGCGGCATAAGACATAGTTGAGACTTCTCGTGGCAGCGATTTGTCGCTGGAGCCGTCTGAGCCTAAAATGCGACGCTACATTGCTCTTGAATGCCGCTTTACTGCGAGCGCGACGAATTTATGTTTGTACTGTCGGTGGCGTCGCGCATAGCGTTTGCCTCCTTTCTGTTTTACGCGGTGTGCCACTTTTGCAATTACTCATTTCGTGCGGTGTTTTCGGCTCAGATGGTATTGGCTACGAAACGCGGGGAGTGTAAGTATGAACATTTTCGGCACGATTCTCTCATCGCGTTGGGAAGTACAAATCCGACTTGAGGTCGAGTTCATAGTCGGTAGTCATACAGGCAAGAGTTGGCCGCGTGTCACAAGTCGACGCAAGCTTGCCTCTTCGGCCGTCTGTCAGATTCAGCGGACAGTAATGATAAAGATCAGTTCGACTTCTACTTGCCGTGATTATCATTGCAAGGCTTGGTTAACGCTTGCACCGATGAACGGCGCTGCGAAGTGAAATTTCGCCGATTTGATGGCACAATCGATGAGGCAGGATTACCCCACGCCGCCCCCTTCGGCGGCTCAAATGTAAACGGCGTCTAACGCCGAAATTGTAGTCGGCCGTTATGCCCGTCGCTGCGAGCAGAGAACGCACGAAACACACACGTTTGATTAAAGAAAAAACTGCGGCCTCTACTCTCTTTGAAAAAATATGTCTTCAGCTCGCAGCGAGCGCCGTCCCGACTGACTACAAACGCGGTTTTAGTGAAAGTTATTGGCCACAGAGCAGCATGCATCCTGCATAAAATCATTAAATTTTGGGTTCCGACGCAAAGGAATCTCAAGTATTGGATCCGCTTTTTTGCAGCTCCTTCGAAAGGCAAAACTCGGATTCCCGCTCATTCGTGATCTTCTGACGCTTGTTGTTCGATTACATCGAAAGAGAGCCCTTAGGATTCTTTTGGGTTTTTGAATGCGTTGACAGCTTTGCTGAAGCGCCATGTGCAACTCATTTAACACTTAAGAGACCGCCTGCTCCACGGCGAATTTCCACAGCCGACCGGTGCGCTCCACGGCTAATCGTTTCCGTGGGTGACATGTGTGGACACGCGGTCCGCTGGGAACCATTTCGATCGGAGCAGGCTTTCTTACTTACACAGCCAGTATTCCGTCTCTACTCCATCTTTGAGTACAGAGAGCAAGCAGAGAATTGAAGTAAGACCAAGGTAAAGCAACGATCCACCACTTTCTTACGGGCCTGCTGTGTATTGATTTTGGAAGGTATTCGAACTTCGCATGCACAAGGTGCTTTGAAACACTTTTCGCAAATTTTTGAGCTTGCTGGCCACGAAAGTAAACGTTTGTCTCTCGACTTCTAGAAAGTTTTGAAGGTTACAGGTAATGCTTAGAACTGTGCCATGCGGAGCACGACCGTCCACTATGTAATGCCCTGTTAAACCTCATGGAGAACTTTCGGTGGACTAATGAACTTTGACCTGCAAAGTTTTCTGTTATAAACGATGAAAATTTCATCAGAAATGTCAAAAGGGAAAGCAAATTCATGATGAGCACCCCCTCCATCGCTATCCCCGCCCCCAAATGACCACCCGAGCGAAGTCGCACCAAAATCTCGAACAATCACCAACGGATAACGATCAGCACAGCAGACAACAACGGTGCTTCTAAAAAACGTGAAAGAAACACAATTTGATTGTTGAAGGCCTCCAAATACACCCCTCAGTGAAGTTTCAACAAAATCTTGAGCATTGAACTAATGACAGGTTTTCTCCCCCTCCCCCTCCCCTCCCTCCCCTCCCCCTCCCCCCTCCTCCTCCCCCCCTCTCCCCCAGTTATCCTCCTCTCCCAGTTTAGCAAAATCTGGAACAAAGATGACCGATGGCTCACATACCTGAGTCGACGGAAATTTTAGTGAGAACTGAAAGGTAAACACCAGAACCTTGTGCAGCAACTTGCACGACCCTCGGTGTCAATGCAGCAAAATTTTAAATGATGGCCTACTGCAGTTATCTCGAATAGGTGGCACTGATATTCCGACAATCAACCAGAGAACATCAGTGGTGATCAGCATATTTTTAATAACCTCCTTTAGCAGAGTTTGGAACCATTTCCTTTCCGACCAAAGAAGCTCGAAAAAGTGAAAAGTGCCATTTCCGGAGATGGTAGTAAAATTACTAGGAACACTCAAAATGCTTGACCACTATGAATATAAATAGGTCGCATTATAAGGAACCTATTCGTATTTGAAAAGGACTGGAAGCTTTAGAAATTCAAAAAATATTGAAAGTTTTGTGGCGTGGGTGCGCAGTGTGGACACGCGGTCCGAGAGGCAAAACAGCCGTGGGTGCGCAGTGTGGACACGCGGTCTTTTAAGTGTTAACCGGCTGAACTACTCTTAGGCTCCTCCCATTCCATGTACTCCATCATTAATCGGCCTTCTGACCCCTCCCGTTTCTGTGCCTTTATATGTACGACAGAGCCGTGCTGACAGAAAAATATTGTCCGATCATATAATTGTATAGTTCTGGAGATTTCGATTCTGATTCATTGCTTCGGGGCAACTGCGTATCCCGTTTGTTTCGTTTCTATCATTAATACCTTTTCCAGATGATGTCGCCATCTCGCAATAATGGCACTACGCTTGGCGTCCATGGAAAGAAACAGCAGGCAGCTCAACAGGCGTCGTCCACCTCGTGTGTTCTGAGTAATTCATTGTTTTTCACCGTCGTTTTCATTTTCGGGGTGGTTTTTCAGAAGTGAAGTAGCTGTGCCGAGAACCACCGCAAGCGACTCCAACGGTGTGCGTCATACGGATGCTCTGGAGTTTCCTGAGGATAAAGTGCGATTCCTCAAATGTCACAGCAGCGAAGTCTTCATATGTGCATGGAATCCTGTGGAGGATTTGATGGCGTCAGGGTGAGTACATAATGGATCATCAGGACCGAGGGGGGTTTGCGAAATTTCGCAACGGGGGGGGGGTGGGGCTCGAAAAAATTTTGGCCAGAAAATGAAGGTTAGGGGAGATCGCGAGGCCTGAAAGTGATATTTTGGTCAAGATACCCTAAAAATTCTCGTATTTTTTTGGTTACAAGGGGAAAGATCGTAGCATCACTGAGGTTTTAGACCCTTGAGCCTGACTATTGAGCGAATTTTCGGCTTTTGAAAGAATCGTATTTTCAACCATTAGATTACATTTCCCAGTTTCTTCATTTCTTCGGTTATTGTTCCAAATCATTTTCTAGTATATTTCATGACATTTTCTAGACTTTTAAAATTCTGTCTTTCCGGAAATATGCCTATGTCAAATTATTACCTTTGCCAGGAAGCGTAACTTTTGGAAATCGTATCTGTTTTTATTTCCGAGGGTTCCTTTTTGACTTCATTTTACTTAGCGATTTCCATTATGGTATTCTTGATAGGCGAAACCTTTGACAGATTTTGTCTTCGCTTAGTTATCAAATTGGTACCGATCGAGATTGTGAGATGAGCACAGTTTTTTGAATTTGTGACTCAACCATCAAAAAGTCACCAGGGGAGTACATTTCCCCACCCGGGATGCACATATGCATCAACAATCTCTATTTCTTGCATCATTTTGCGCAATAAACGTAAAAATCTATAATATCGATAATCGATCGATGTCGTGTGAGGAGTGAAATTCCTGACCAACAGGGTTCGGCATAAGTGGAGAAGGCCAATTTTACTAAGCCCCCCTCCCACATAAGAGCGTGATTTGGTCAAATCCTTGGGGATCTTCTCAGATCTCCCAGGAGCGTGATTTGGTATTTATCAGATTCCTAAGAGACTTAGAGTGTTTTTTTGTAAAGTTTGGGGAAAGCAAATAATAGTCTAATTGACCGCCCGTCGAAGCTCAGACCCCCACCATTTCACCCCTCCGCAGCTCGGATCCCTTGTGGAGCTTCACACCCCGCGCCGAACCCTGCTGACAAGTTCAGTATACATGTGACGTTTTGCTGTTTGGTATGTAAAATTACGATTTTGAATTACCTTTTGAAGTAGAGCTATCGAGTTCAAATTTTAATAAGGGCTAGCTAGCTGCATCCTTTTCAAGCTTCCTGGTCAAAAATTGAGCTATCTAGCTCGTTTTTAAGTGTTCCAGCAAGATAGTGAACATCCGTCTAAAAGAAGAGGTCAACGTGTTTTCCAGCAAATCTTCGTGGTTAAGTCCATTTTCTCGAGTGTTAAAAGATCATTTCAGACCATTTTTGGGTGGATATACCAACTTTTCGCGCTCTTTCCAAGTCAGAAAGAACTACTTTCCAATGGTTACCCTAAACATTGATTCTGAAATAGTGTGGTTGGGCAAGACTGAGTCAAAGCCAAATCTGTACGAGCCACAATAGTTGTGCGTTAGAAAGTAGGCGTAAATTTCAGGTCTGGAGATTCAACAGCTCGCATCTGGAACCTAGCTGGTTCCGAAAATCCAGCAACGCCATCAAGGGAATTCGAGGCGCGTACAAAAGTACTGAAGCATTGTACGTCAGGAGAGTCGGAGAAGGCTACGCAACCGTCAAATAAGGTAAATCTAACTCTATTTGCTTACTTTATTTTTCATGTGATAGCCAGTTATTGGTCAAAAGCCGCTAGCATTGCTAGCGCTCTGTGGTATTGTTAGTGTCAGATGGACACTGTCCCGTTGGGCAACGGAGGTGACGTAGAACTTTTTTTTTATAATTGGGAGTTTGGGGAGTGGGACGTGAACATTTTGGGCCAAAAAATGAAAACACTCGCCGGGGCTCGTCTATAGGATAAGTTGCATTAAATAAAAAGGAAATTTAAGATAATCACCAAGAAAATTGAATGAGGTTCCCAGTTTTTTTTATATTTGGACCTAATTTTTTTAAAGTTCCGGCTTCAAAGAAATGTAAGAAATTTCGACATTTCCCCAGACGTTCTGGGGTCAAAGAGGGGAAATTTGTCTTCGTCGGGGTCCAGGCAACGGTCTGCTTTACCCTGGATGTTTTAAGGCTTTTCGTCATTTTTCGTGTTTCTTGGCTTTTGTTCCATTTTCTGTAGCAGTTACTCTAAAAAAACAAGTTAATTGTAACATAAAGGATTAAAACAAGTTAGTTGTAACACATCTAAGCCGATGTAAGTTACTTGTGACTTATCTCAGGTCATTTAAGTTACACACAACTTTTGTGACGGGATACTGCGTACTGCGCGCCTCCGATATGTTACAAGTAACTTGAATGGCACGAGACAAGTCGCAAGTAACTTAACATGGCCAAGAAGACTTTCATGAGAGTATACGACGCACTCTGTGGGTCAGGCTTAGTACAGGCTTACTTGCGGCTGGGGCTGGCTGTTTAAATTTCACCCGCGGCTAGCGGTATGGTAAGGTGATCAGCTGCGCTTTTCTCTTGGCCTGAATCGATTAGTGGGCCGGCGAACGCGATCGCTGAGCCAGCCGCAGGTGAGATTTAAATTTTTCTCTTGAGGAGGCAAGCCACGGACCTAACTATATGTTTTGTCTTCAAAGTGCTTTTTAGGACGTGACAAGTCTTGATTGGGACGCCGCTGGTGACCTTCTCGCAACTGGTTGTTATGATGGGTTCGCGAGGATTTGGACTGCTGAAGGTTACTTTTTTTTCTTGATTTCCTTTTTCTAATCCTTTCTATCATCATCATTCCTACTTGTGCTTTCTAGGGCGGCTGCGTTGTACACTTGGTGCCCACAAGGGTCCAATTTTCGCTCTCAAGTGGAATGCGAAAGGCGACTATATTCTGTCGGCTGGTGTTGATAAGTCGACTATCGTGTGGGATGCTGTTAAGGGTGTGTTTTGGTTTCATAATTGATATAAAATGGAATGATTTGTGCAATTGCGGGCTTCGACGTTATTTATTTTGTATTCCGAGTCGTCATATATATTTTCAGGTCAACAAGTGCAGCAATTCCACTTCCACACTGCGTCTGCTCTTGATGTTGATTGGATTACGAATGATACATTTGCCTCGTGCTCAACAGATAAATCTATTCATGTTAGTCGCCTTGGATGTGACAAACCCATTCGGACGTACTTAGTAAGTTGCTGTTTTTTTGTTCTTGTTTGTCTTGTTTGCTCCCTGATAGGTTGAAAATTTGCTGGATGTGCCTCAATAAGGATTTAATCTGAAAACAAAAATATATTCAGTACTAAGAGTTGAGACTATTATAATTTTCTTGTTAAGGGCCACCGTAACGAAGTGAACGCCATCAAGTATGACCAGCACTCCAACAGGCTTGCTTCATGCTCAGACGACATGTCATTGAAGGTTTATTTATTTTTTATTGAGTAAACACTAATGAGCACCAATGCTTGAGATAAGACCCGGTTCATACTTCCTGTCGCGGCTATGCGTCGTTGGTCACATTGTGAAAGACTTATAGGGTCCGACCGCACAGTTCTCTCATGTCGGATCCCTTTCCGTTCCTACCGCCTACTTCTGCCATTCGAGATTTAGGGGTGGAGAATGAAATAGATAACTCCCCCACATCTTTTCGCTTGGAAGTACGTGCGGAAAACTTTGGAGTGTTGGACCGAAATAAATCCGCGGTCGAACCCTATTCGAGCTGGGGTCGAACCCGATCATCGGCCCCGTTTTTGTCAAAATTGCAGCTCCCAGTAAGTAGTCGCCGAGCGACAGCCTTGGCGCCGCGGCAGAATGTATTCGAACATGATTGCCGCTGTGTCGGTTGACAGTGGTAGTGACGCATTGCCGCCTGGCCTTCGAAAAAATCTGGGATTCTCTTTTCTTCTTCTTAGCAGCCAAGTCGAGGGTTTCGTCGTAGGTTGAGAAACCGGGCGATCAGTAATGGATTCATCCATAGGTCCGTTGTGGTCAGCGTGGTGGATCATTCCGGACAATTAAACAAATGTGCCGTATCGTGGTCGTGGCATACACAGTCCGGGCAAACGTCCGATTTGCTGCTGTCAATCTTGTTGTCGTAGGCCATAAGCATAGTAGAGTGACCAGAGCGCAGCGATGCCAGGGTGCATCTGGCCCTCCTTTCGAGTTGAGACTCGGATGTGCAGACCCGGGGTGGCACTTCTTTCAGGATGGGGTCATTGGCGGTCTTTTCCAGCTGACCCCGTAAAAATTGCGTGTGCTCTTCGCGCAACAGACGGAGTCATTCTAGCTGTGAGTCGTGCCATCTTTGCAAATTGACTTTGTCGGAATCATCGGCGGATGGCTTTCCGATCTCTCTCTCTCTCTGACGGGGTTCAGCACTCTGTATGAGGGGTGGTTGGGTTACTCGACAATATTGAGAAAAACTTGTTGGGCCCCATGGTCTTCCTCTCTGGCGTCGTTCGCCGCCGTCGCCCAACGTTGCTAGTCTCTGCGAGCAACGCCGCGACTTTAATTCTGCAGACTATTTTATGCGCCCCAGCGATGGATCACGGCGATAAGACTCATGAACCGGGCTTGAAAAACCAAAATAAGCTGGAAGTCGAAACGGGCGTTTCAAAGTCTGTGCACATGACGTTGGCCTAGGGAACCGATCGTCTATAGGCGGCGCGGCACATGCGATGCTGTTTCAGTTTCGCTGCACCAGTGCCCGTCTGTGCTTGCGAAACCCACTGTATATGTGTTGAATTGCCACAAAGTGTGTTTCAGATATGGTCGCTACAAGAGGATCAACCGGTCTATGATTGGAAGGCACATGAGAAGGAAATCTATACGATTCGGTGGAGTCCACTTGGTCATGTGTTGGCAAGGTCATTATATTTTGTTTTTTGGTTTGAAGTGGGGTTAGACAGAAGCCGGGTTTATACTTTTCGCGACAGGAGACGCTTCATTGTGCTTTTCATGCATATTTACCGAAAAAACGATACGCCTTATGTGTTTTCATTGTCGTGCGTCGAACGAAGTATGAACCGGGCCATATGTAGAGTTGAGATACACTTGCTTGAAGGACGGCTTTTATGGGGTTTATCGTTTTTGGGCTGCTCCAATCTCGGTTTGTTAATCTAGTAAACAGAAGGGAAGGCGTCTAGGAGCCGCTCGGATGGCATATGCGACGGAAGGGTCGCTGTGTTCACGTCGTCGCTGGAGAGCCGCGCGCGTCGCATTCAGCCAGCCGAGCTGCTCCTAGGCGACTTCCTTTCCGTGTAATCGATCAACAAGTCTTTAGTCTCCGATATGGTGTCTGTTTCAGCGCGTCGTTTGACCACACAGTACGTTTGTGGGATGTGCGCCGTGGTGAACTCGTGCGAACGCTATCACGCCACAATGATCCGGTGTACTCAGTTTCATTTTCTCCTGATGGACGCTACGTGGCGTCCGGATGCTTCGATCGATCGGTGTTCATATGGGATATTCAGGTGCAGTGGGAATGTATTCATTTATTCATTTTGAGTGTTTTATCGTGAGGTTGGGCTTGTAGGCAGGGTTGAGCAAGCCCTTGCGCCAGTTTACGTCGGAGCTACGACCCCCCGTGTTGAGCGAAACTCTGGAAATGATTTTTTTCGCGACCCCTCCCTCGACAAATGAACATCATGTTTGTATTCAGCACACCGAATAACCTCTGATTAGAAATTTGACCGAAATATGATACTTTGCCCGAACTATCGTGTACTCACCGTAACGAGGAATTTCATGACGGCCTTTGCAGACACAGGTGTTCTCGCGCTGCAATCTTACTATTAGAGGGCCACTATTACTACCTCAATTCAGCTTACCAAGTGGTTTGGAGAAATTTTTTTTTCTCAAAAGTTCTTATCACCCCACCCCAGGTTTTTTTATCCAAAATTTTATAGGCATTGTGCGAGCTGAAAATCACTTTTACTTTTTGTGTACATTATAACAATTTTGGCTAGCTTCCAACACTCACGACACCTGAGGCCCTGAAAATGCGTCCGAGTAAAGTTATGGTTACCTGAAAACGGCTGTGGGGTCGATCATCTAGCACTTCTGGGTCGATCATCTAGCTTTTTTTTTCACAGAATGTTGATGCAACCGTCAACCAGCATAAGAAACATTTATGGCGCAAGCTCTACATGCAGAAAAACATCGAAGGAGACGGTGACTAGGTCTTTAAATGTCGAAAAACTTCAAAAACAATTTAGACGCGAAGTTCAAATCCATCTTTACTGGTCATTTAAGGTAGTTTTACTTTGGAAATGAAGGTTTGTCAGAAACTCTTTCGGCATTTCCGTTCGCTATCGAGGCCAAGCTATACAAAAACGGGAAAATAATGTATGGTTTTTTGGGACGCCTTTAACGACCCCCGTTGCACCGAGTCGCAACCCCGCTGAACCCTGCTTGTAAGCTCAGTGGACAAAAAAAAGTTGTGGATGTGTTTTTCTTGCGTTCACGCGGTTGCAAGGGCGTGGGCTCTTGCAACGGGGCGTCACAAGCGCTGAGGTCTTCTACTGGCAGGTTCTCGAAATTCCCATTCTAGATTTCGACAGTGTCAGCCAAGCTTTTGGTTCGGTCCCTGTCGTAGGTGCAGTCGGCTTGGCACATTTCGTTACACTCGACAAATTGCGCAAACTCGATGAACTTAACGTCGGCATGGATCGTAGTGATGTATTGCGTTCCCTATTGAAGGTTATCGCAAACTTGGTGCCATTTGCTATAACAAAGGCGCACCAAGTTAATGCCAACCTTTAATGGGGAACGCAAAGTATCATTAGGATCCATGCCGACTGTACGTATGCTAACCCATTCACGACCACGCCTAATTTTCGGTAACTGCACTTTCGGCCCGCGTGCAATATTGCGTTACTGTCTACCGTGTCCCACCGGTGGGACACGCGAGCTCGAATGGCACGCCACCGAAAATCGATTTTCGTTTTTCATGTGCTTAGTGAAGCTATCAATGAAGTAAGCATTGTACCAGAATTTTTTCTCTTAGAACTCTTCCCATCAGGAGAAACAACTGCCTGAGGTCACGGCAGGGTCAGGCGAGAATATTATTTTGCCACCACTGCTCCGGTGATTTTGACTTCAAGGAGTTCCTTCGAATGTAATTCAGAAACCTGCTAACTGTTTTAAAATTTTTTTCAAAATTGAAGAAAGTCGATGTTTCGGGGTCATAAATGGTGGTGGCTGGCACGTTTCCAGGCGAACAAAACTTGATTCTAACTCATTTGCCCCGCTGATAAAGCTAGGAAATGGCAGTAAAAGAAAAAGAAGGTATAATGCGCGCGAAACGATGTTTTAGCAACGATTTTCTCGTATTGAGTCCCAGCTATCCTCAGAAAAATTTGAACATTGTGTTATAGTGGAGCTGCTAACAGATCACGACTTCTGTATCCGAGTTTAGGGTGGATTAATACATTGAACATGAGAAGGTTTGGAAATTCGTCCTTGTAGCAGAGAAATCGAGTTTTGAAAAGCGTGTCACACTGGTGGGACATTCGGTCGTGAATGGGTTAAAACATGCGTGCACCGAGTTTGCGCCAACCTTCAATCGAGAAAGGTGCCAGTGCGATCATACCATACGATTCATTTCTCTTAAAAAAATTAAAATCGTATGGTAACGAATCTCAGATTTGTCTAGTTCGCAAAACTTAATTGTCGGATGAACGTTTTTTGGGGCTGTAGCCGGATTGGCTCAGCACGTGAAAATTATCTGCCAAAACCATATGTAGACAATTGTGTTACTCTTATATTATCCTTTTTGCGAATGATTTAGCTTTCAGACGGGTAAATTGCTGCAGAGCTACGTTGGCGAAAAGCGTAAAGGTGGTATTTTTGAAGTGAGCTGGAACTCACGAGGCGAAAAAGTGGCGGCAAGTGCGAGCGATGGAACGGTGAGTGTGCTGTGTTTCTATTTCATGAAATGTATAATTTTTTTCGAGTAATAACAATAGTTTCAACGTTTGCCGAGTGTTTCGGATTTTTACAGCATATGGGGTCCCTTGACGTTGGTGTGTGTATTCAGTTAGCCTTCGCTCCTCAAATAGTCGTGCATTTGTAATTGCGGGCAGAAAGAGCGTTGGCGTATGCACTCTATTGGAGAGGGTTACGTCTGGTTGCGGACTTGGTGTGTATCCTTTTTTCCTTCACATGGGGTCTGTAGAGTTGGAGTCGCGGCATTGTTTCCAGTATGCTGGAAGTTGCAATATCGATTACATTGAGCGACCACGGCGACAAACGCTGTGTTAAAGGCGACGACGAGGGTCCGCAAGGTGCTTAGACGCCGCGACTGCCCTGCGTCACCGCCAGCGAGCGGCAACCGACGCCACGACGACAATGTACGAAAAAGATTTTTGTCGTTGCGTCAAGGATAACGTTGGGCCACCACTCGCCGGTCGCTGCAACTCTGCAAACCCCTATAGAAGGCACTATCTCACTTCACAAAGTCAAAAATGTTTTTCCTTGCTCACACATAGTCCATGGAGGCTTCCTGAGGTCCTGTACGCGATTGTGAGGACCATTTTTGGGTTTTTGGAAGGTTACGGTAAGAACTTGGTAACTTGGTAGCGCTGAGGAGTTTTGAGGATGTGAATCCGATGTTGTTTTGCAGTTTTTTTAAGGATTGCGGTAGGTCGTGGTAGGGAAATGGCGTTTGACTTACTGTAACTCATAGTCCAAAATCGGATAGAAATGACAGTAGATTCGTTAGCGATACCTCAAAGAACCCACCTGGTCTGAATCTCAGCCGAATCAGAAATTTCTGGGTACTGCAGTAGACGTACTGTAATCTTCAGTAATCTTGCGCGAAGACTCGAAACATATCCTCTCTGGACAAAGTTCGGAATAATTTGTTTCCCCGCTATTGGAGTTCATAAAGTGGTATCGTTTCGGAAAAAAAATGTACAGGCCACAAGTCCGTAGGCCATCGAAACCTTGAGTTTAACGGAGACCGCTACGCTAGCACGTATTCATCTGTAAACATTGAGATTAAAGGTGCAAAATTGTACGCGAGGCCTACTGCGTGCATACTCGTTTCATCGCGCGCGGCGTACTCGGAGAGTTTTGGCCGAGAAAGAGCCGCGAAGTGCCTGCTTGCCGCGTAATAGCCGCCAAATAGTGCTCGCCGCGAACTAGACTAAATAATGCTCGCCGCGAAATAGCCGAGAAAGGATGCTTTCCATGTAAATATACGACGCTTTTCAGAGGCATGATTCAGATGTCCACACCTCCGTCGGTTCAGTTACCCAAGTTCGAGGTATTTGGACCTCGCTCAGCCTCTGGCGACTCCGCCCAACCGCCGGTGGCTCCGAATGACGGCTCGTTTAGCCGGCGACGGCTGCGTCTTAATTATTTTTGGTTACTTCTGCTTATTTCTCGGTTATTTCCCGTCTATTCCTCGGTTATTTTTTGTCCGTTTCGGGAATAGCCGAGAAATAGCCGCGAAACAGCCCAACAGGAGCCGCGAAATAGCCTGGTGGGTTAATTCTCGGCTGTTCCGCGGCCTATTCTCGGTCGAAACTCGGAGTACCACTACCTGCACAGCGAGGATGCTGCTATCTGGACAAACCACAGATACGTAAAGTATTGCCATTGTAAGGGAAATTCCAATCGATACGACCTGAGAACCTGCGGCTCGAGACGCTTCCACGTGAGATCGCCGTCACTACAGAGGTGCTACAGATTGTGTGACGGTGAATTCCCAATTTCCCATGACTCCTCAGCTTGCGTGTGCGGAGCATGGGGGGATAGGGGTCCTCTACACAGCGAGGGGAAAGTTAATTCGCTTTTCGCGGCTCCAATTCCACTCGGGACCGCTCCGCCCGAATTGAGTAGCGTGATTTGTCAAACTGCGAAAACGGGGCTCCTACTTACCGTCGGCATGGATCCTGAAGAGACTTTGCGTTCACTATTGAAGGTTGGCGCAAACCCGGAGCTATATGCTATAACATAGGTGCACCGAGTTTGCGCCAACCTTTAATGGGGAACGCTAAGTCTCTTCACGGTTCATGCCAACGGTATGTGTGTAGAGAGCTCCTGTCCCACATGGGGAAGAGAGTGAGCGAGAGTCTAGAGGGAGACGAAGGGAGGAGCCTGCGCGTGCACACGATGAATCATGTGCATCTCGTTTTGACACAGACTGAATACAGCAAGCGGTGGTACAGCTACGCACGCAGCACGACCCGCGTGCTCCCTCATCGCAGTGCGTGCTATTGGGTTGAATCGAACGTTTTCGACCTGACTTTGATGATTTTTAAACCTTCCAGCGTTGGTCGTTTGACTAAGTGCCATATAGCGATCGGAAGCACAATTTTTTTCCATGTGACGCTGCCTTCCACTCGAGCCAAAGCCTGCTCCTTCGCAAAATATGTGCCATAATTCAGTGGTAATCATCAGTTCTGAGCATCTTTGAGGGCTTCTATTTACTTCGAGATAAACTACCAAAGCTGCCGGAGTTGGTAGCTTATTTGAGCCACCTCAGAAGTAGATGATAGCGTTTGCGAGATTTTTTTTTGCGGATTCTGTGACTTTGCAACTTCGGTGTTTTCTGGCTTATCCAAGAAGTATGGACCTCGAAGTTTCAAAGTCGAGTTTAATGGCCTCGTCCCCTACTCGCACTTGTGTTTTTCGTCAATCATCGATAGTTCTTTGAAAACTCGATTTTCGA